>OVBJ01001323.1:0-30092 GCA_900406535.1 Noccaea bulbosa
GTAGTTAAACTTAAATTTGTGGGGATCTGGGTAGTTAAACTTCAATTCGTAGGGACGTATGACGAGGTCATACTTTGGGCCGCATCTAGTACGACACCATAGTTCTGGTGGAGAAATAGGTCGTCGGCCCCTCCAATTCCTTCCATAGTTTCTGCTCCCCTCCTCACCTTATATGTGCCTTTGGTGCCACCATATGTTTACTCTAAATTTAAGAACCTCTCATTTTTATTTTGGGTTCCGATTTGATTTGGTGTGCATAGGATGCAACTCACAAATAATGTTTGTTATCAGCCACTTATTTTATTTTATTTTTCCAATGGAAAAGGGTAACTATATTGTTGGGTAAAATAAATTCACTAGTCGATCACTCTTTAAACTCAGTTTTAATCTGGAGATTGGACCGACTGACGACCCATTGACCAGCCACTCCTATCTTAATTTGCCTAAAAGGCCTTCGCACCGACGTGTCTCTATAACAAGATACGACCGACGATACTCATTAATGGTCTAGCAACAACCAATGGCCTTGTATAATTTCATAAGCTTATTGTGATTATACAAAGGACCAATGTAATCTCATAACTAAAAAGGAATTATGAAGAACGACCGACAAGCTCCTAATTAAAAGGAAATTAGAAGGAACGACGGACATAGATTATAGAAAGTTATGACCGGCGTCAAAGCCCAACTCGATAAGAATTAGGATTGACAAACACCTATAAATAAGAAGTCCCATAACAAGGACATGGGGAGGAACCCTAAGAGTTATACACTCGCCTCTCTTCATAGGCAGCGACACATAAACTAAAAAGAAGCCCTAGAGGCTATTATCTCGTCATTGACAAAGAGCATTGATGAGATCAACATCAATACTCAAAGCACTGACAAAGCCATCATCATCTTAAGAAACATCGATAAGATCGTCGTCAATCATTACACGCACTGACAAAGATCGTTGATGGTGCTAAAGGTACCAAAACGATCGACTATCGACAATCAACATACCACGATCGACCGACCAACGACAAACAAAGAGCATAGAAAATCCTAATAGCTATTCTCATCACCTCCTAACAACAGCGACGAAGAACTCTGCTAAGACAATCGACGATGAGCAACCATACCTCGACATAACTTGGTTCTAGATCGACCTACGATGATCGATCTACGAGGATCGACTTACGACGAGTGACCTACAAGGATCAACTAATGACGAGCAACTAATGAGAAGCGATCCACGAGAAGCGATCTACGAGGATCGATCTACAAGGAGCGATAGGCTACGACCAACAATCGATGAGTGATAGACGATATTCTCTTAAACTGATCAATAGAGCGATTAATTGTAGATCGATAATCGATTGATTAATAAGATATATTCTCCTTCGTCATTACGTTTTACTATACTTGCAAACTAGTTAAAATTTGCCGAAACATATATGAGTGTCGATTTCAAGTATGCTTGATTTTTAAAATCTCCGACAAAAAGACCTGAACAGCCATGCCTTACAACAACAAACAATGAGAGTCCTATTGTTCGAAGTAGCTAACATCACGTACAAAGATCGTATATAAACATTGTTCTTCCTGTGGTTCTAAAATTTGAAATTTATTTCGGTCTAAACAGGTAAGGAACATAGTTTTTTCTTTCAACAATAATCATATTTTTACCAAAAAAAAAAAAAAAAAACAATAATCATATTCTTAGCCTCCTTGTCCGCGTGGAAGCTCGATTACATGAATCGTGTCTCGAGCATATTGCGTTAGTTTGTTGTTATTTAGGTAATTAGGTTTCAAGTTGACCACTTTTCTAGGCATGTCCTAGACAAGATTGTTTTTGGATTTTCTTTTAATTTGTGCATGCATAATGGGTTCTAATTTTTTTTGATTTTCGTAATAGTCATGCTATATAGTTAATTTGTGAAATAGCTATGGCCCACTTCTATTTTACATTCTTCCCCAGATGTTTATTACCAAATAACAAAAATATCACTACCACATAAACCTCTTATCTCTTTAATCTTATTTCATTTTATCTTTTGTATTATACTAATCTCATATTATCTATTAATTAAATTCACAATCTTATACTAATCTAAATCATAAACCCAAAAAAACCAAACCCTAACTCAAAAACCTTAAATCCAAAGTCTAAACATCAACCCAATATTTAAACCCCAACTCAAACCCTAAATCTTAAATCCAAGAATATATACCCTAAACACAATATCTAAACCTTAATTCCAATATCAAAACCCTAAACCCAAAACCTTAAACGCTAAACCCAAAATCTAAACCTTAAACCCAATATCTAAATCATAAACCCAAATACTAAATACAAATTCAAACATTGAAAACTAAACCCTAAACCTTCAAAACTAAACCCTAAATCCAAAAATATAAATCTTAAACCTAATATTTAAACCCTAATTCCAATATCTAAACCCTAAACCTAAAACATTAAACCCTAAACCCATACTAAATACAAATCCAAACATTTAAAACTAAACCCTAAACCTTCAAAACTAAACCATATAACCCTTAACTAAATAGTAAACTATAAATATTAAACACTAAACCCAAAGATTATGCTCATTTTTATTCTATGTGAGATAGAATAGTTAATAGAAAAAAGGATTGTTTTGCCATTAATACACAAAATACGCCATATATTCTAGCCATCCTTTCTAATGGTTATTTTGCAAATTATAAAAAAATTTATGGTCATCTCTCCAAATTTCCCATTATTGATTTGTAAAAAAAAAGAAAAACATAAAACAAAAAACAAAAACAAAACTTCCAGTTCTTCTTAGTTTATTGGAACATTTACCAATAGAGCTATTTAGTTTTTTCTCCTTTTATAGTGGTCCTAAAATTAATGCCCACGCTACCCATGCTTGCCCAGTTTTTAGTTAGGGCCGATTCTGTGTGAATGTTACTCAGTTACTGTAAATATTACTCCGTGTGATGTGGCTAAATGAACATTTTTGTTGTTATAGTATGATGACCAAATGGGCAAACAATAGTTCGCGTGAATAGTCAATCTCTAATCACAAAAATCAAATTGTAGATTGTTCGAAATATAGGAGAAAGACGCAAGAGCTTTCCTTTGTTCCTACTAAGTACTAACCTTTCACTATTATTTTCTGGCAATCTCCTCTCATCGCTACTTCCCAGTCTCAATCTCCTTTCACTATTATTTCATATTTATTAGTTTAATAATTTATCCATATGGTTACGGCTATTAAATATTGCTCTGTTTTGGCATTGACCCCATTCATCGTGTCTCTCTTTAATTAGCAACTTTCCACTTTCCAGCATCGATGCGACCATTCTGATTATTCATTTTCGTGTTTCGTCCAAGTTCCCACTTCTGCAATCACACCCATTTATTAATTTATGACAACTATTGAATCACACAAGTATTCAACATACTACGAAATACACAAAAGTGCTTCTTATCTTTTCATAAACCTCATTGTTTAGCTATTGATTAATTGAATTGGTACATAATTAATTGGGTCCTACTTTCTCCTTGACCCATGCCGCTACCTTCCAACCTCATCAATGCTGTAACGCAAACCCAATTTATCCTTCTTTTTCCATTACTTTGATTGATCTCACGTTCTTGTTTTGTACCCCCACTAACACACCAGTGGCTGTATTGACTATTTGTTCTTAAAATGACCATTATACCATTACCATCGGTCAGATACAAGTACAAATGTACAATCTCTAGTGTAAACACCCATGAAAAGAAAAAGTGATTAGCTAACTATTATTGATCGACCAATTTATAAAAAACACTGCTCTGTACTTACCTGCCACGTGGCGGAATCTCTCTGCACGACGCGCTTCTATATATATTTTCACATATTTCTACACATCTCTTCATCGTCTTCGCCCACACACACAAAGCCAACCAACGGATACACGCTTTTTAAATAAAGAGAATAAATTAACGAGCAATGAGGGTTATCTCATGGCTGTTCGATTCAGAAGATTCTTCCCGGAGAAGACGAATACCGCAATCTACCGTCCATTTGGATTCCGCCGAGAGCGCCACGTCAACCTCACTCAGCGAAGCCACCGGCTCTAGCAGTCTCCATAGCAGTCTCTCTCTCCAAACACTTCCCTCCGTTCCCTCTCTTCAGAAGATCCCTTCTGGCACGCTTGCCGTCACCGTCTCTCACTCCGTTACCTCCTCTTTCAAACTCCGGGAACGGAGTCTCCCCGTCACTTGTCTCGCCGTTAACGAAGGTTACCTCTTCGCCGTCTCCGGACACGAAGTCAGCATCTACGATCGCGCCATGTCTGCCCATCTCGACACTTTCAACGGTCAGGATCCCTCCTCGGGATCCGTTAAGGCCGTCGGCTTCTCCGGCGATAAAATATTCACTGCTCACCAAGACGGGAAAATCGGAGTTTGGAAACTAACCGCGAAAAGCGGTTACAAACAGTTAACGACGCTTCCCACGTTAAACGACCGTTTACGACGTTTCGCTCTCCCCAAAAACTACGTTCAAGTACGCCGTCACAAAAAACGTCTCTGGATCGAACACGCTGACGCCGTTACCGCTCTCGCCGTCAATAACGGCTTCATTTACTCCGTCTCTTGGGACAAGACATTGAAAATATGGAGAGCTTCCGATCTTCGTTGCAAGGAGTCAATCAAAGCCCACGATGACGCCGTTAACGCCGTCGCCGTCTCAACTAACGGCACCGTTTATACTGGTTCCGCGGACAGGCGTATCCGGGTTTGGGCGAAACCCGCCGACTCGAAACGCCACAAGTTAGTCGCGACGCTAGAGAAGCACAAATCGGCGGTTAACGCTCTGGCATTAAACGACGACGGATCGGTCTTGTTCTCCGGTTCGTGTGACCGGTCGATTTTGGTTTGGGAGAGAGAAGACAGCTCCAACTACATGGCGGTGAGAGGTGCTTTGAGGGGTCACGACAAAGCAATACTTAGCCTGTTCAATATCTCTGATTTGCTACTAAGTGGATCTGCCGATCGCACGGTCAGGATTTGGCGGCGTGGAAGCGATAGTAGTTACAGTTGCTTGGAGGTACTTTCCGGTCACACGAAGCCGGTTAAGTCGCTCGCGGCGGTTACAGATACGGAGTTAGACGGTGTCGTTTCGATCGTTAGTGGAAGTCTTGACGGTGAGGTTAAGTGTTGGAAGGTCTCCGTCACCAAACCGGATAATTCGATTTACACGCGTCTCGTTTTGTGAATTAATTTTTTTGTTTTTTTTTTAATTATTTATTTGGCGAACAACATTTGGCGTTTTTTAACCGTCACTTTACAAACCAAGAAATTATATATTGCCTGAAGAGCGTTATATATTTGTGTGCCTCTAAGGAAAAAAAACAAAGAAATCAATAATCAGTGGTTCAATAAATCTGACAAACATGGACACATCTGCACATGTTCTTCAGGCGTAGGAATGAAGATGCTGCGTCTGTGTGTGCCACCTTGAAACCTGGGGAAATCTATGGGGGTGATGTTTGATAAATTATGACTTTTTCTGTATTAGATTCCTAATAGGTATGTGATTGGTTGTCGGAAAATATGATTTTATATTATGTCTGGACTCATACGAATAAGATCATTATAATTTTTGCATGCAAAAGTCCATGAACCTGAAATGAGATTTATCAAGACAGGCATTGGGTTACGCCAATAATAAGAAGTCAAAAGACCCGTGAGAGTGAATAAGATATTATGACTGTGATTACTTTATAATAAAAAGATATAGTTTGATGTATGTAATTGTTAAACCAAAGTGAGATATATCAAGACAAAGGTACTTAATTAGTTGTTTCATTTCTAGTGTTGAGGTGAGAAGTGGAGAAGATCAGTAGAGTGTACTTCTTACAAGGTTTCATTTTGCTGTTCCCCTAATTGGATTCCCATTCTTTAACTTTCTAAAAATTAATATTGTTCTTTACCTGATCAATTAACTTTTTCATAAAACTATAGGTTCTACAAAAAGGAAGTAGATAACACTTGATGTATTTATTATATGAACTCGTTTAACGATTAACTTGGTATAAATTATTGAATAAGCTATCATTTACAGACTGTAACCCATTCACTGAGAATACACAAAGCAAAACTACAATTTTTGACAGTGAAACATCATCTCTCTTTCATATAGGTTGACCACAAAAATGGAATTATAATTTTTTAAGCATAAAATAGGCCGGAACCCGGAAGTACCAATTTTCAATTTTCAAAAGAAGAAAAATACAAAAGATTAAATAAACAAGGGCAACCTATAAAAAGGGGACAAAGATGGATCACATAAAATGCAACTTGTTAATTATTTTAGAGAAAATGCATGATATAATACATTTTATTTAGCATTTTTGGTCAAACATGTACTGTTTTGATTCATTAACATGTTGCTGACTTATTACCAAAAAAGAAAAAAAAACTTTGCCAACCAATCAATAATGCTCGAGTCCGAGTGTAGGGACGTCGCCGTTACAACTAAACGGGTATATACAATACTGACATTTTCCATTAAACTATATTTTACCAGTTCTAATGATATTAGACAATAATACAAACGAACGTTTTAATATTACTCTTCACTACTGGTGGCATATTAAATTTTGATTCATAGTTTTGGGGCCATTGTGATAGAAAGCTAGAGCCTAGAGGATTAATATTCGGTTAAATTTTTAAAAAGATATGACATTTAAAAGTTTTGTGTTATAATTCCCGTTCATTTTTATATTTTTTTGTCTCCATTGAACAATATCAAATGCAATATCCCCCGTTCTCAATATAGGGAGATCCGATCAAAACAAAATGTGGACTATATACGACTAGCCAACTTATTACTATGTCAGTTGATACCACAATGCAATGCAAATCATATGGTGTGAATTTCTTACTTTTGTTATTTACTTTGATTATAAAATATAATGTACATATATATGATGCATTAAGATAGATATAAGCATACATAATAAAGTGCTTCTCTTTGTAGTTTTACAACTAACCACTTCTATCTATATGAATTATTTAAAATTTGGAAAGTATATATATTACTTTAATTATTTTTCTACTATGACCCAAGATGTACCAATCAGAGAAATCAATAGACCATCACACATTTTAGAAAGAAATGGAATGTGAAGAGACCCATCTTGTGTGACAAAAGTGGACAAACTTGACACATACCTTGGAGCGTGTACGTGACCGTAAGAATGAAAAGTAGACATGCAAGTTGCCCAACTTGAGCTCGTCTTATTACAAAGAAAAAGTCCTTTCTCATGATGAAATACCCCTTTTTCTATTCATAGATAGATATTAATCTTACAATCGGGTGGCCCAAACCTTTGTTTCTTCAATATTTAGTGGAGAAGATTGCTCTCCGATTACGACCTTAGGCCGAAAACTTGAGTATTGGCTAAGTTCGAATATAACTGTTGAAGTTCATGGATCACTAAAGACCTCATCATCTCACTAATATGGATTTACGTGTGTGTATCTCAATTGCTGCATATAATTTAAGTAGAAGATGACAAATATATGCGTATATCTTAATAAATATAGATATTTCGATGTTACGTGCATACGTATAAATCAATACTATATTAGTGAGCTACGATATTATTACGGAGTGACTTATGGTGTGTGCTTTCTCGCTATTCACGACCTCATAACTCAAAGTTTAATAAGCCTACTATAACTATTTTAATATGTTCTCTACGTTTTCATACTACATTAATATGCACAATTGGGTGTATACATATAATAAGCATGCCTTTTTGAAAATTTAATATGAGGTTGACTGTCAACTAGTAGTAATAATTCAATTAAAAATACGTTTGACAAAGATAATAATATATATAACCAAATATTTACATAATTCATATAACCGCCGAAGTACAATTAATTCAACAATGATTTTCTGGACTGACTCATACTAATACTACATGTAGGTCATGTTCTTCACATTCAGATGATTTATAATCGATAGAGAAAAGAGTTTATGAGAAATAGGGCGTTACTTGTGCGTGTGGGAACAAATCAATGGCCGAAATAATGGTGAGAAATAAGTTGGTCCAACCTACTGGTAGTCTGGTAGATCGTATGCCCACTTGGCTTAGCTCATAAAACCATTTTCATTTTGGTTACCAAATTGGGGATATAAAACAAAAAAGGTATATAGTCCTGTCCAATGAAGTAATGTGGAGCTGAATTAATTTGGTTTTAAGAAACAAAATTGGAAAGAAATAAATTCAGTGGTAAGAAATTAGCATCTCAGATGAAAGCGATTGATGGATAATATGACAAGGAAGTTTCCGTATAAGTACTAATTTATGCAAGATGACTAAATTTTTGATGTAAAACGTAGAATAGCCATGAATTTTGTTTGTAATACTCTAATACACCAATTTATTTTAAACAGACGAAAAGTCGAAAAGATCACTAAACGGAATCCAAGGGAATTATTAGAAAAGAATAGTGACCATCTAATATATGTCATACTATACTACAAAAATGATCTCTGCTCGTTTTATCTCCAGTATTCCACCCCCCCAAACACCACCAAAAGATATATGTTCGGCACAAACAATTTAACGGTTGTTAGATTAGAACCTACCAACTTCATAATAAATCAATATCTATAAGATGTTAAGAAGGGCGACCATAATTAATGTCTAATACCTTCGCACTGCCTTTAATTCCTTCGTAATCCTACGAAATTAAAAGCCCTTTTCCGTTGGCGTCCAAAGTTACATCATTGATGGAATTTTTGATGAGGATGTAGACGATCCTTTAATTCACCCTACGCTTTAAGTGGTTAGGAGTTGCCGGCCAGATAGATTCCAATTCTAATGTATACGTTTTAACGGAAACAAAAAATAAACAATTTTAGTATTATAGTATACTTCTCAGAGAAGCAAGACTTATGTATATGTTCTTGTTTCATATATGAAACATCATGTGAATATTCAAGATGAACTATGAATTACATATTTTGAATGTTTGGTGGGGCATGTTCCCAGTTCCTTACATATTACACGAATCTACATTGTGCTCGGAGGAGTGGCCAGCCTTTTGGATCCGATCGATTTGATTGAATTTCAGAGGATTAAAACTGGGTATCCCGATTTGAACCGATATACGAGACTGCATAAAAAAATGAAGAATGCTAGATCAGGCTTTGTGGCCTAAAAAACTTCAAATTTGAATTTATAGTTTTTCTTTTACTAGCACTTCTGTACCTCTTTGTGGTTAGTTGCAGACTTGCAGATGTAGGAAACACTTTTGAATTGTAGTTTATAAAGAACTGTGTTTGTTGTAAAAAGAAAAAAGAATCTCCAACGCTAGAGACTATACCTATGCAGTAATTTGTTTTTTTTTTTTTTTTTTTTTTAATTTGGGGNNATACAAACAGGATAGTTTATAAATCAGACAAAGTGTACATTTCCATTAAACACAATCCTTGATTAACATTTTTGTGATTAGTTATATAATCAGTAACCTGCAACACCAAACCCCAATGACAAGGATTCCTTATTCAGAAAACCTGTATAGCCTAATTACTCCAAATAGTCCACTTTCAGAACCTAATGACATAAATAGACCTTCCATGTGCAAAATGTCAGACTCAAGTACACATGGTGGGTCTATTTAAACAATTAGTTTCCGAAAGTGGACTATTTAAGCAATCGCCCCGTATAGCCTAATTACTTAATACAGTTTTTTAGGGGTCTAATGAGGTTGGTGTGATCTCATTTAATAAAGTGGTATCTCACAATAACTGGTTATTTATTGCCCTCACCATCCTAAT
The DNA here is from genome assembly GCA_900406535.1 of Noccaea bulbosa. Lineage (NCBI taxonomy): Eukaryota > Viridiplantae > Streptophyta > Magnoliopsida > Brassicales > Brassicaceae > Noccaea > Noccaea bulbosa. The sequence goes on from OVBJ01001323.1 coordinate 9,822, forward strand.
TCAACATTTGCAAACACCAAAAGCTTTATCTTTTGTGTTTTTCTTCCAAAAAAATCTGAGGTGATGGAGATGAACATGTTGCTTTTTGCGGTGGGATGGGTATACACTAACCTGAAGTTATCGGACGTGGCTTTAGCCCTAGTAGGGCTTTTTCTTCTTAGTTACTTGCGCGAGAAGCTACTAAGCAAAGGCGGGCCAGTGATGTGGCCAGTGTTGGGAATCACACCGATGATAGTCCTAAACAAAGACGATTTGTTTGGTTGGTGCACCAGAGGCGTGGTCAGAGCGGGTGGGACGTTTCCTTACAGAGGAGTTTGGTTCGGTGGGTCTTATGGTATCATGACCGCAAATCCTGCAAACATCGAATACATTGTCAAAACCAATTTCAAAAACTACCCAAAGGGTAAGTTTTATAGAGAGAGGTTTCGTGATCTTCTTGAAGATGGAATCTTTAACGCTGATGATGAGCTGTGGAAGGAAGAGAGACGTGTGGCTAAAACAGAGATGCACACTTCTCGTTTCTTAGAGCACACGTTTATTACGATGAGAGACCTGGTGGACCAGAAGCTGGTGAAGCTGATGGAGAAGATGGCTAAGTCTAAGAGAGTCTTTGATCTACAAGACGTACTCCTGCGTTTCACCTTCGACAACATCTGTATCTCGGCATTTGGGGTTGATCCGGGTTCGTTAGAGATCGATCTACCAGAGATTCCTTTCGCTAAGGCTTTTGAGGAAGCTACAGAGTACACACTCGCAAGGTTTCTGACGCCTCCTTTTGTGTGGAAGCCAATGAGGTTTCTAGGGATTGGTTATGAGAGAAATCTGAAGAAAGCGATAAGAATCGTTCACGCGTTTGCGAATAAGACAGTGAGAGAGAGGAGAAACAAGATGAGGAAACTCGGGAACTTGAACGATTACTCTGATCTCTTGTCACGCCTTATGCAAAGAGAGCACGAGAAAGAAGAAGATCCCACCAGAGGGAACTACTTTTCAGACAAGTACTTCAGAGAGTTCTGCACAAGTTTCATCATCGCGGGTCGAGACACCACATCGGTGGCCCTTGTCTGGTTCTTCTGGTTAGTTCAGAAACATCCCGAAGTCGAAAAGAGAATCCTAACCGAAATCAGAGAGATTCGTGGGAAACGTCCAACGCAAGAAACCAGAGACTGGTTCGAGGCAGAAGAGCTTAGGGAAATGGTTTACCTGCAAGCTGCTTTGACAGAGTCACTGAGGCTTTACCCTTCGGTGCCAATGGAGATGAAACAAGCTTTACAAGACGATGTGTTACCCGATGGGACGAGGATCAAGAAAGGTGCTAGGGTTCACTACTCTATTTTCTCGATGGGAAGAATTGAATCGATATGGGGGAAAGATTGGGAAGATTTCAAACCAGAGAGATGGATCAAAGAAGGAAGACTTGTGAGCGGAGATCAGTTCAAGTACGTTGTGTTCAACGCAGGTCCAAGGCTCTGTGTTGGGAAGAAGTTTGCGTATACACAGATGAAAATGGTGGCTGCAACAGTCTTGATGAGGTACTCACTCAAAGTTGTTGAAGGACAAGAGATTGTTCCCAAGCTCACCACCACGTTGTACATGAAGAACGGTCTGCTTGTTACCCTCGAGCCCCGTAACTGGTAAGGTCGTTCAAGCTAGGCCTTGGCACTCGGTTTGAAAAATATATCGGTTCGGTTTACGGTAAGAATAAAAAAGATAAAAAAACTTAAGAAATAAATGAGTTTAATTAATATTGTTATATAATTATAGTATTTAAATGTGTTGTATAAATAATGGAATGTTACCGTCTGCTGTTTGGTTGAGAAATGCTGGTTTGGATTTTAGCTCATGCATGGACATGAAAATAATATATCGTTTATTTAAATAAACAAAAAAAACTCTAATGCAAAAAAATAATAATTCTAAAGCTGATAGCAAATCCAATAACTGCACTCTCTGTTCAATCCGAGAGCAGATGGATTGAGAAAATAAAATAAAATTAATGTACAGAAAAACAAATGGAAAAAAAAAAAAACAAAAACCGAAAATCTTGTTTCCTTGGAGATAGAGACAAATTGTCGATGATCTGTTGAAAGAGAATATCATCTATCTTAGTAGAGCTTGATACGAGTTGCGATTGAGCAGCGGCAAATGGGACAGACTTGAATGGCTTGTCCACATTCATGGCAAGTCTGGTGTCCACAGTTGAACGCCATGTTCTTTGTATGAACCAGACAGACTGGACAAGCCTCGGTCTCGTTACTACCAGTTGAACAAGGCGGTGCCGTGGCTACACTGCTTGTCCAGGAACTTTTCGAGCTGCTGTTGCTTAGATATCGATTCATACCAATTACTGGTGGTGGACGAGCAATCTTGTTTGGACAATTACCAGCTCTTCGTCTGTAAAATTTGGAAACAAGAAAGTATTAATGTTTGGTTGATTATATAAAAAACAGTTAAATAATGATATAACCTCAATAAAAATCAAGTAATTAATTTTACCCGAGTAAGCCGAGTTCGAGGGTGGCCTTATACTGAGCCGGGATCTCCATCAAAGCGGATAGTGCAAATTCTGCTTCCTTCCTTCCAGGATCAATGTTCTTCCACATAATCTCAGTGAAATTCACAAACTGTTTGAATGAAATTTGGAAATGTTTCAGAGACCGCGACCAAAAAGGTGATCACAAATGTTTTCAATGGAGGCATTACCTGGAAATTATCAAAGGCACGAGCGGGGATGTTGTCATCAAACTGTCTCATTGTATCCCAAGGACCATCTCCAACACCAACAAGAACTATCGATAATGGATATCGACTGCATGCACCATAATTAATTAGTTAGGTCATTATTTCATCTAAATCTTGTGACTGAACCTAGGCAAGAAAATATATTTACCTTGCTCTAACAATGGCATCAATGGTTTTTCGTTCTTGTGAACTGAGGCCACCGTTCTGTGTATCAACACTTCTTGTAACCTTGCAAATATCATAATAATAATAATCTAATTATATACCTCAGTTGATAAATGATTGTAGCAAAAACCAAAAACCTTTAGTTATATTTACCTGTCCATCAGCAATGATGAGAAGAACATGGTACTGCCCTCCGCTTTCTTCCACAATCGTCATGGCCCTTTCGATAATGGGTGCGAAAGATGTTGGCCCTGTAACAAAAAGAGACCAAATATCATGTAACAGAAAGAAACACACACACATACAAAAGGATTTTTTTTAAAAATAATCTCAACCTGCAAGACGAAGCTGAGGAACAATCTCTCTGTAACGAGTAAGAACATCTTCAAACCCGTTACAGAATGTATCATCCGGATAGAAACTGAAGACGTCCTGATCATGTGTTGTAGCTGCAAGATTCAAGAAAACCAAACATACAAACACACAAAACCATTAATCCTCTGGTCTACAAAATATAGAAAGAAAAAAGACATAACAGAAAAAGTCTTTACCATCTCCGAATCCATAACAAGGGATCAAGTTATCCTCATCAAAAGAGGACAAAGTCTTTCCGATGATGGAAATCGCTTGCTCGTACGGGTTTAAAATTGGTCCAATGTCATGCAAGCATTTCCTGTTGAATGATCTCTCCCCTGAAACCAAAACCAACCAACCACCGAGTCAATTAGCAACAACATTACTTAAAAGTTAAAACCTTCAAATTCAACTATACGTAATCGATTGTATTTTTTTTTAACCTGTCCACTCGTTGCTCTTTGTGACATCAATACCAACGATCAGATTCGATGACTCCAAACCGGCTTGCGAAAGAGCAGCCGTAACCTATAATTAACCGGACATTCCATAAAAAAAAAAAAAAAATGATCAACAATTAATTAAAGCTCAAGAGTCAAGAATCACTTCAATAGGGGTCAAAAAACTAGTAGTGGAATGGAACTGACCTCATCAACGGAACGATAGTCATCGCCGATTAGCGAATACTTCTTGCCTTGTTTCTTCTGTGGCTGTGAAGGCGCTTGAAACCCATAAGTGTTGGAGGAAACAGGAGCCGCAGAGGAATGTTGTGGCGCGTAGTAGTTCTGTTGAGGATTCTGTACAAAAGTAGAAGAAGACGAACTGCGATTGTTTCTTCCGCTCGAGCGTTTCGAACTGCTACTTCCCATCACAGACTTCAAACTAAACTATGGAGAACAAAGACGATCGCCTGCAACAATTTCAAGCACTATACATAGGTCATAATTTTTTTGTTTTTTTTGTCATAATTTCAGCACGACCTTAAATTTATATATTGTTGATTCAGTAAATTAAGTTTACATTCAACTAAAACCATTACAAAAACTCGACAAGTAAACGACAAAAATTCCATCTGGGATCATGTAAACATAAGGATGTTTTACCTGGAACTGATTCTCTCTGCGTACGCTGAAGCTGCTGAAGGATTCTTGTGAAGTGAATTTTTTAGTATATACGTATATATATATATACGGCTCCAGATTTTAGTTCCTTTTAGTCCTTTTGCAATTTGGATTTTTGATAGAGAAAGGGTGAACAAGGAATTTCTTTTCTCTTTTTCTTTTGTTAATACGAAATTAAATTCGAGTATATCATCGGTCAACTATATTTTCGGGATTGATGATCAGTTACCGACCTAAGCAAATCTACACGTAAGATCTTAATTATCTATTTATTGGCCATTTATTCGTAGTTTCGTATACTAAAATCTAAGTAAACTTATCCATTACATCCAAAAGGTTGAAGATATGTTTATTGAACTCGTATTCCATAACTGGAATCCAACCCATAATAATCCATTAATTCGATCTAAAACCGAAGGTCAAGCCCATTCAAGCCCATAAAAAAGATCTAGAGCTCATCAGGTATCTCCCGTCGAAGCTCAGCTAACTGCCACTCGAGCTGTTTCAGATGATTTAAGACGAGCACTAACTCGATCAAGGAACGAGTCAAAGAAGATCATATTCAAATCTGGTCAAATCCGAGAGCACCGGGATCGTTGGTTGACATGCGTGGATAAAGTTCGTAGTTGCTTCTGGAGTTATAAAATGAGCAGGATGGCAGTTCGGATCGGGACTTTTTTCGATCGTTTAATACATGATTCGACACCTAGAAAATACCTTTTTATTTCTGATTCAGTTTGTATTTTTTTGTGAAATTATTTATTTCTGTCTTCAGAGATTTCTTCTAACTTTTTTTATTTGATTAATACAAATCTCTTTTGCCAAATATTTGTTTACGATTCATTCGACTTACAAAAGAACCTAGCCCTAAATTCTCCTAAATTTCTTCTTTGCAAAACATAAAAATTTCGAGTGTGGTTTTAGCACCCACAATGTTTATCCACACAAAAAGAAGAAGATATCTAATATCTATAGTACTACACTACTACTACTAGGTGATGTTGTGTGCTATATATATAAATTGAAGATTTCTTTGGTTTTTTTTTTTGCAAAAGCGAAGACTTTTTCTCCCAAACTAAATGTTATTAGCTATTAGAAAAATCACATATTGCAAAATAAATTGTGTTGGTACCATTCAATATCAAAACTAATGGGTTACTCTACAAGCAATGGAGCAGATAGAGCATCATTATCAAAAGCAATCGGTACATTTTTTTTTTATCAAGTAACTGTCTAGATTAAAGTCGAAAACGAACCGGGCTTAACTTTTATAGTAGTTGGGCCTAACAAATAATATAAAGCTGGCCGGCCTACCAAATTTTTTAACTAACCCGAAGGTCCTGAACCCGAAATTGATTTGTTCTGTAACTTTGTTGTCTGTTGCCGTCGAATTTGAAGTTCCTCCGTCGTAGAATATCGCCTCTGTTTCATCTACTCCGACATATCGAGTCGGAAACCTCCATCATCTGGTCAGAGACTGTCGTTTGGTACAAAAGCTGATTCCGATCTTCCATCCTCCTAATTTGCCTCGTTGGCGAAGCGTTTGCGTCAATTTCTCTTGCACGCTACTGAAAAAATTAAAATTGAAAAAACCTAGATCGGAGAGAAGGCAAAATCGTCTTCACTGATCGACGGCAGGAATGGGTAGCGGAGCAGATGAGGACGCCGATGCTGTCCTCAGCGATGTCGAATCCGATGAACCAGCGCCTGTTGTTCTAAAGGATCCGCCGCGGGAAGAGGCACAGGACGAGAGACTGACGGAGCTGATCGCGGAGCTCGATCGTGAGAAGAAAGCTCGAGAAGCCGCTGAGAGTTCGAAATCGGAGCTTCAAGTGTCGTTCAATCGGTTGAAGGCTCTTGCTCACGAGGCAATCAGGAAGCGCGACGAGTCCAAGCGAGAACGAGACGAAGTCGTGAAGGAGAAGGAGAATCTGACAAAGGAGCTGGAGAATGTGAATAAAGGTAAAGATGAAATGATTAGGCAGCAGGATGAGATGTCGAAGAAGCTTGACGAGGCTGTGAGATCGAGAGATGGTTTGAAATCGGAGATTGAGAATTCGTCGCATATGTTGGTTTCTGGGATCGAGAAGATATCCGGTAAAGTGAGCAGCTTTAAGAATTTCTCCAACGGAGGTCTTCCGAAGTCTCAGAAATACACAGGTCTGGCTTCTGTAGCATTTGGTGTTATTAAGCGTACAAATGAGATAGTAGAGGAGCTCGTTAAGCAGATCGATACGACTTCAAAGTCGAGAAATGAAGCTAGAGAGCAGATGGACCAACGGAATTACGAGATAGCTATTGAGGTTTCTCAGTTGGAATCGACGATCAGTAATTTGCGGTTAGAGGTGGCAGAGAAGGCTTCTCTTGTTGATGATTTAGAGAGGGATGTGAGAGAGAGAGACAAGAGGATTGCTGAACTTGAGAAAGATAATCTGGAGAAGGTAAGTGTGTTGGAAGGTGAGGTTTTGGAGCTGAAACAGTTGGTTGATGAGTATGATGGAAAGTTGAAAACTATGGAACTGAAGATGGTAGCTCAGCGTCCTTTGTTGTTGGATCAGCTGAATCTTGTGTCAAGGATTCATGACCAGCTTTACGAGGTCTTGAGGGTTGTTGACGGAAATAGTTCGGAACAGTCAGATTTGTCCGAGTCTTTCTTTATGCCTCAAGAGACAGAGATGGAGGAGAACATCCGAGCTTCTTTAGCAGGTATGGAATCCATCTTTGAACTGGCCAAAGTGGTTTCTGGGAAGACACAGAGTTTGGTGGAAGAGAAGAGCCATGAACTGAAGAATCTGAATGAAACCGTGGGTCTATTAGTTAAAGAGAAGGAACATATTGGTACTTTACTGAGGAGCGCTTTGTCCAAAAGAATGATAGCGGAGCAGCCATCCCAAAAAAGCGAATTGTTTCAAGCTGCAGAGAACGGTCTGAAGGATGTTGGTATTGGTTTCAAATCCAGTAAACCTTTAAAGGATGGGAAGGTTGAGGACTCTCCTGGTGATAATACGAATGATCATAGTACAGAAGAGAATGAAATATATTCCCTGGTGAGTGTTCCTCTAGGCCGGTTATGTTTTATGAGCTTCATTCATTCGAGTACCTTATGATGTATCCACATTGGAATGCAGGCAAGCACACTGGAGAATATTGTCAAGGCATCTCAGCTCAAGATTGTTGAACTACAACATTCTTTGGAGGAATCAAGGCAAGCTCTCTGAAATAGTACTCCTTTCTTGTTATATCTAATAATTTTGATAGAGGAACCATGGTATCATTATCCGATCCAATCCAAATAGTAGGAATATGATTCCACACAGCTTTATACTGGAAACACTGATTTCCACATGGGCTTGCGACATCTTAATTGATGTTTAGTGAAAGTCCGTGGAAGTAACTATTTGAATGCATTTATGTGCTTTCTTGTGTAATGCGTATTTTTAGTATGTGATACTCGTAGTTGTCCACCGTAGTTTTCTGTCAACAGTGACCTTGCTTTCTTTTGTTGGCGCAACTTACGTGGACCACTTCGTTTTTGTATAAATCAACCAGGGAAGAGACTAGTTCTCTGAGGAAACAGTTGGACTCTCAGACAAAGGAGCTAAACCAGAGAATGCGCCAAATAGAAGAACTTAAAGAAAAGGAGAGAATAGCTAACGAAAATGTGAGTAAATTTCTGCTTGCTCGAGTTGTGAAGTTGATTTTTTCGTGCGTAATTTGTCAATGTATGACTGGATTATAACACGCTGTCTCGAGAATTTGGGTTTGTTTAAACTTTGGTTCCCTCCGATGCTTAGGTTGAAGGGCTTATGACTGACATTGCCGCTGCTGAAGAAGAAATAGCAAGATGGAAAGTAGCAGCCGAGCAGGAAGCTGCCGCTGGTGGAGCTGTTGAACAAGACTTCACGTCACAGGTGCGTAATAAGTCCTTGTGTTAGTCCAGTGCAGAAGCATTGTAATCACCCTAAGTGGCTTGTAGTGGATTATGACAATGTTGACAGCTTAGCAACTAATAGTTGAGTAGGTTAGCTAGAGAGCTAACAAGTTAAAAGGAAGATTAGGAGAATGAGTTTGAGGCTTCTCAGATCGTATAGGATTTGGGATTTGATATTGGGCAGAGAGTAAAGATTTTATCTTTAATCACTGGTTTTGGATCCTATCAGTATCAACTAAGAATGATGGTCTAAACTCTGTTTTTTTCAGCTGTATGTGCTTAAAGAAGAACTTGAAGAGGCAAAGCAAGCGATAAGAGAATCAGAGAAGAAACTAAAGTTTAAGGAAGAGACGGCAGCAGCGGCCATGGGTGCAAGGGATGCAGCAGAGAGATCGCTGAGACTCGCGGACACGAGGGCGACTAAGTTGAGAGAAAGAATACAAGAGCTAAACCGTAAAGTCGAAGAATTAGAAACACATCGAGATATGAATACTTCAAACAGAGCTAGATATGCGTGTTGGCCATGGCAACTTCTCGGGATCGATATTGTGGGAGGTCGAAGAATTGAGTCAGAACAACAGAGTTCGAACGAGATGGAACTCGCTGAACCTCTGCTATGATGAGAAAAAAACCGGTACTTTATACAGTTTACTCTCTCTCTGTATTTGTTTTGATTTTTATGTATATACCAGCCTGATCCAAGTTTCAAAGCTTAACATGTTTTGTTTCATGTTGTTATGTTTATTTACTAAAAGTTTGGCTTGGCGAAGAGTTAGGGTGTTCAACACCCACACCCATAGTGATGAATGAATATGAAACTTACCATCATTTCTTTTTTGTTCAAAATCTTATATAGTGTTTGTTGTGGCTCAAGATGGTAACTGACAATGATAACGCAAGAAACAAACAAGGTACTTACGGATCCCAAACTTATAACATGAAAAAAAAAAACCGAAATCCATAGTTATTATAGCTGATAAATAGAAAAGAAACGAAGATGATGATGATTGACTGACAAACTAGCATGTAGATTTGCAAGAAACAAATATAAAAATCGCTCATCTCTTTCATTCCTTTTGCGCGGTTGGTTGATTTGCACCAAACTTGGGAGATAAGAAGAAGAGCAGACAAGTGGGGGACTAAAAATTTGCGGGACATAAAAACTCCCAGTAACCCAAACCCTGTCAGGTTTGTGGATATTGGGAGCTTCTCCGAGCCTCACAGGTTTAAAGTATCCATCTTCTCCGATGATAAAAGCCGTGTGGTACCGAGGGTTCTCCGAGTGCAAAAACCCATCTACATCGAATACCACAGCGACTCTCTCTTCCTCGTCAATGAAAAAGCTCCCATACATTTCGTCTAACCGACCAACACCAAGATTAGCGTGTGGTCTCATATCCACTTTCAAAAACTTGCTCCACGACACGTCTTCCGGCTCAATTCTAGTCGTAACCCAAACCTCCAATAGGTCAGAATAATCCTCACCCTTCTGACGTAGCACAGCGAGCTGTTCTTGTCTGACATAAGACAGAGCCACCGTGTCTCCAAAAGAGTGAAACGGAAGAGGCAGACGCGGTCCCATCTTCTCTCTTGTGAAATCAAAACATAGTAAGAAATCATCAGAGTCTGATATAACTCCATTTTTTCCTCGACCAGAGCTTGAGCTTACTATAATTGGATCGAAAAAGTCAGCCATTAACTTCTCCTGAGCATAGAAATTAAGTATTCCCTTTCAAAGACACTCCACGTTGAAAGAACTCTATCTCCCAGTCGGGTCTAACCTCAACAGTCTCCATGAACTAGAGCTCAAGTCGTAGACCTCGAACGCGAAGAGATGCCGTTTGTGAACCAGACTACAGTAATAATCCAAATACCTCAAGATTTTGTGGTTACGGGTCTTCTTGTCGTATCCGATAGTGTAATTGTCTAGTCTGTGGAAACTTGTTCTTGGTTCGATCGTCCTTGTTTGCCCTAGATAAGGGTTCCACGCCATGAGCCTCGAGTTGTCCTTGGCCACGCATAACAATAAGCCGTCGCTGTAAAAGACTTTAGATATTTCGACTTGGTTAAGTATATCTACCTCCTTGAAAGACAGATCAACAAAGTCTTCTTCCTTGCGGAGACTGAATCTCAAAGAACTGACCTTGGAATCCACCGTCATGAACCCTAAATACTGCTGCCTTGCTGCTGCTGCTTCTTGACCTAAAATCCAGTCTTTGGATAAACAGTCCCATTATTTGCATGTGGATCTCACTTCTCTCAGAGATGTTATCGAACCTTGGTGAGTATCTTCTCTCCTACCAGTTTAGTTGGAAGATCGCATATCCGAGTCGTCATGTTTCCCAATTTTCAACAGCCGCCGCCGTCATGTTATCGGAAACTAGGGCTTTCTCTGTGATACATATATATACATAGAAGATTGTTACGTTCCGTGGATTAGTCTTCTTCGTTTTCCGTGGAAAATATATATTCAATTTAAGAAAGCTTCTAAATTTCAATAATTAGTTTAACATGGTACAAAAGTTATCTTCATGTAACAGTTTATCTAAAAGAGGGGAACATAAGCACAATGATCACATTTACTAGCTCTACTAAATCTTCCGAGTCTTCAAGTTATAGGTTTGATAAACAATTTGATTATTGATTACATAATAACAATTGAGAAGGCTAAAACATGCAAAAGCCAAAGCCAAAGCCTTTAGATTTTTTTTTTTTTTTTTTAACAATATTAATTATTAGAAGGCAAATATAATCAAAGGTTTTAAATAACTCAGTAGCATGCAAGAAACAAAGAAAGGTAAATTAGTCGTCTGTTATTTTCTGCGGTTGGTTAAATTTAGTCTAACTTTTTGGAAAATAAGAAGATGAGTCACACAATTAGGGGAATACACTTGCACATGTATTTACCTACATTCGGAGACTCTCCGAAACTCACAGACTTGAAGTATCCATCATCTCCGATGATAAAAGCTGTGTAGTACCGACCGGTCTTGATGGGTTCATATCCGTCTACATCGAAAATTCAACACATACAAAAAGAAATATTGTGATTTTGTTATATACGCATAGTTGCCAAAAAAAGAAAGTCAAATATACATAAAATAGTGATTTGTTTCAAAAATTAAATGTGATACATATAGTTGCCCCAAAAAAAGGTGATAATGACTTTTGAACCGTTCAAACAGGTACTTAGTAGTTATTACTTCTTGATCTTATTCTTGTTTGGTTGTGTTTGGACTTTGGGGTACTCATTTAGACACGGGAAAAAATCGCACATATGAGTAATAGCCAATTTAAAGCCAATTATACTTTTTAAAAAAAACTAATTTTTTGGAAACACTTCCTCTTTTGGCTTCCCATTGTGCCAAATCACTAATCATATCACAGAAAATCTGTAGTTTCCACAAAAGAAAATATCATTTTTGCTGCTATTTTTTTTCTCTTTCTTTTATTTAAAACCAATAGAGATTACGATACATTTCTCCTTCGAGACAAAGCCAAAACCCACGTCTGTTCTGAATTCTCAAGGATCTCCAAAAGATATCACTAATTTGATCGAAACGCATTTCTCATCTCAAAATTTTCCGGGGTGTTCTACTGATTTGTAATGTCATCTTTTAGAACTTTTTTTTGTTGTTGTTGTTAATTTCGATAAAAATATGTGTTTTCTCTCTGTGATACCAATGCCGTTTGATTCAACATCTTAAGCTACATCTCTGATCCAACGTGAATATACCACTGTTTTGTTAATCTAGAGGATAAGCAAAATTTTGTCTTGTCGTGAATATACCACATATTTCACATGTTTGATTGTATCGCTCGAGTAAAATATGGCTCATATATGACAGTTTTGTTTGCATCAATTAATTGAAGTAATGGTGTTGATGACATTTGGAGCTTAGAGTCAAAAGTTGTAATTAGAACAAAAACTATGGGAATCTTGTCACGCAGGTAAAAAGTCCTGATACCTCGTTTCTTTTCTTGTTCTCTCTACATACACATAGAAAGCTTTGGAAATCAGATGATAATTGTTGTTATTACAGCCCAACAAGTAGTAGGAGATCAGAAGACAATGGAATAAAGCTTCTTGCAACTGCTTCGTTTGCTGTAGCTTTTGGCATTCTTCTTGGACTCTCTTTTCCATCATTCTGGATCGCGAAGGTTAATTAATCTTCTTTTTCTTCAGTCTCTTCTTCATCTTCTTCTTAGATTTTTCCTCCATCTGTTGCCAGTTTATTTTTTGTAGGCGAGTCTACCTAGAAACCTTCTTCATTCCATTACTATCTCGCATAGAGGCTCGGATATTGCAACTCCCATTGATATCTCAAAGGCATGTGTTTGTGTAAATGTTTTTGGAATATTTTGAACATTTGTTTGCATGTTTCAAGAACAAAACCAAATTTTTAAGACATGTTTTTTTTTTTTTTTTGGTGATTCACATTTTTGTTCAGATATGGATTCCTTCAAATCCTAGAGGCGCTGAGAGATTGCCACCCGGTTTTATTGCATCCGAGTCAGACTTGTACTTGCGCAGATTGTGGGGAAACCCTGAAGAGGTTTGTCGCTCAAAACAAAAACTTATCATTCTTGGATTTTTACATTTATCATGTGTGACCAGTGACACTTGTTTTCTCTTTTCTTTTTTTCCTCAGGATATGAAAAAGAAACCGAGATATCTAGCAACATTTACAGTGGGTTATAAACAGAGATACAATATAGATGCATGTGTTAAGAAGGTTGATTCATCATGCCCGTTTTTTTTTTTTTTTTTTTGCTTAATAGTAACCTCATTGTGTTTTTTCTCCCCAAAAACAGTTTTCAGACAACTTTACGATTGTTCTGTTTCATTACGATGGGATTACAAGCGAGTGGAATGATGAATTTGAGTGGTCGAAGAATGCAATACACATCAGTGTCTTCAAGCAGACTAAATGGTATCAATAGCTTTTCTTTATCTTTCCTCTACTTATACAACTTTCTTGGCTCTCATATATATTGTGAATTTCAAGGTGGTATGCAAAGAGATTCTTGCACCCTGACATTGTAGCGCGATACGATTATATATTCATATGGGATGAAGATCTTGGAGTCGACCACTTTGACGCAGAAGAGTGAGAATCTTTTACACTCACTCCCATCTTCATCTTCTTAATCAATATTTTCTAACTAATTTTGTTGTTGCAGATACATACACCTGGTCAAGAAGCATGGGCTTGAGATATCACAGCCTGGTTTGGACCCAGAGAAAGGGTTTACATGGCAGATCACCAAAAGAAGAGAACATATTGAAGTCCATAAGTAGATTATGACTCATATATAACTTCCTCTGTTTAATTGGATGATTTATTGATTTTTGTTACTTAATGAAATATATGCATATTTATATATTGCTTTGAATCTTATCAGGGAGACCACTGAGAAACTCGAATGGTGCTCTGATCCTCCTCGGCCTCCATGTGCTGGGTATGTTAAAAGATCTTTCTATCAAACTCAATGAGCACATCTCCTCATATATAACTTTTGTGTCTTTATTGATAACACAACAGATTTGTGGAGATAATGGCTCCTGTATTCTCAAGAGATGCGTGGCGCTGCGTGTGGCATTTGATCCAGGTTACAATTCCTTTATCATCTCTTGATTGGCCTCTTCTTCTTTTTTTTTTTTTTTTTAAGACACATTTTCTCTTNAACTTTTACTTACACCTTATTGTGAACCGGAAACAGAATGATTTAGTTCACGGTTGGGGTCTTGACTTTGCACTCAGAAGATGTGTTGAGGTACAACACAAACATAAATGAACAATTTTTCTTAGTGTTGCATGTTTTGATCAAGTAATGAAGAGTCTTCCATATGTGAAAATGAAGGAGCCTGCATATGAGAAGATAGGAATAGTAGACTCTCAGTGGATCGTTCATCAATTTATACCTTCCCTTGGGAGCCAGGGAAAGGCAGAAGAAGGGAAATCGGCATGGCAAGGGGTATGAAAGCTTTGTTCTTGTTTTTGAGAGTTTCATAGGATCTCTAGAACAAAACCGTGACAAGTAAGCAACTAGATGGGTCCATTAATTCCACATGTCTTAAAGTTGTGTGTTTGTTGATTTGTAGGTGAGAGATAGATGCCATATAGAATGGAAAATGTTCGAGACCAGAGTGGATAACGCAGAGAAGGATTATTTCAAATCGTTACAAGTTCAAAGCCCTTCCAATTCAACCACATTCTAATAGAAACTTTACCATATTAATTAGTTAGCCCGGAGATTTTTAAGGTGCTTCTTCTCAACATTTATACATAGGTCTTTATAGGGTAAAATATAAATTTTTGGAGACCAATCTCTTTAATCAGATTTTCAATAATTTATTCATGATTTATCCCTTTATCAAAACACTTTTGCCAAAATAAAAAAATGTAAAAAAGATTTGTTAGGAGGTGAAACAGAACAGGTGTGTGAAGTCGGAAAGATTTGTTCACTTTTGTTTTGTGTCAGCACGTCCGTACATATGACGTGGCATGCTTACTTAGCAAGAGTGAAAAGTTTGAGTATCCACGTGGCGGTTGTGAGTCGACCTCGGGAGAACAAGGAGCTCTCCACAACGCACCATCTGGTTGGCTGATCACAACACGTGTCAGAAAAACAGCAGACCACAGAAAAACAAAACAAAACAGAGAGAGACAGTTGTTTATTATTTCGCCATAAAAGACGACGAAACACAACTTACCAAAGTCACGATCATTGAGAGGGATGAGTCTCTAACGACAACCTCTATCGTGGTGACACGTGTTTACACCACCGCTGGTTAAAGAGAAAACCCAATCGCCCATCGGAATACGAGTGGCGGCTATCTTTCCTCTCTATTCTTCTCCTTTTGAAGATCTTCATACTCTCAAAAACGCTTCACACAATCTCTTTGAAAAAAGAAAAATGGGTCTTTCGCAATTTCCGACAGCGCCAGAAGGAGTACTGCCACTTCTGGTGATCAACACGGTTTTTTCAGTTACACTGTTGAAGAACATGGTGATGTCTGTTTTTCAAATTGTTGGATCCGAAAATGAAGAAGCCTCCAGGGAGATAAACGAAGACGAGCCTGAAGAGGATTTCGTGCGGAGGAGAAGAAGAATCTCGATTATACAGTTTAAGTCTCTGTGTAAGAAGAGAGAAGAAGAGAGAGGTGTGGAGTGTTGTGTGTGTCTTTGTGGGTTTAAAGAGGAAGATGAAGTGAGTGAGTTGGTTTCTTGCAAGCATTTCTTCCACAGAGCTTGTTTAGACAACTGGTTTGGTAATAGTCACACCACATGTCCTCTTTGCAGGTCCATTCTCTAGTGGTGGAATCTTGATTTAACACTTTCCTTTTCTTGCTTTTGCTATGTTATAGAAAATACCACATTTCTTCTATCCTCTGTTTTGTCCACTTTTTTTACCCCGTCCTCTTGTTTTACCTTTTGGTGTTTATGTTTTCCCCCTTTGTTTTGGTTTGGAAAAAAAGGGGTTTTTTCATAATAAAGAAGGATTTGAATTGCTGTGATTTGTTGTCTAATGCAAGTGCAACTATCAGACTGCAACTCTTAAGCATTGTGTTTACATTTTTAGATGGAACTATATATATGCTTTACAAGAATTACGCAATAAAACATAATTATATACCGCAATTTATTAGTAAAAGAAAATTACACCATTAACATTTGAATTCATCCTTAAATTATATTTCTAGAATCTATTTGACAATGCATAAGTTGGCTCAGAAATGAAGCCATAGTCACTTTTGATTAAGAGATTATAAATTGAACTTTTTTCACTCCCAAAAATGTATTTTATTTTGATCTGTTGAATTTTTTAACAGTGTTAATGTCAAAACTCAAAAGTCAAAATGATGGTACTTTGGAAGGTTTTGTTTCTGTATTTTCCCTTGATTAAACCAAAATGGAGATAAAAATTGGATCACTCCATATTTGGAGGAAAAAAAATGGCATTTACTCTTTTTCGGAGATGAATATATCAATATAGGATAGGGTTAAAAGCAAATTTTACTCCACAAATAGCATTTGTAATAATTAAAAAAATGAATACAGTTGGAAATGCTCTAACAAAATCAGTTTAGAAACCTAGAAATGTGATAGCTTTTGCATTTAAGTGGACTAAGGAGGATCCGGAAGTCCAGGAAAATACTAATCATATAGTGTTTATTTCAATGCACCTTTTTAGCTTAAAGGAAACAACATCCGATTTTGTTACAAAAACCAAAAATAATTATCAGAAAGAGGAACGCAATATCATATTATCATTTAACACAATCTATATAAAACATGGTATATCCTTATTGTTTCGTAAACTTCTTCCATACACTAGACGCTCTTAGTCATCCACTTACAGAACTTCCTATGCTCAAACTTGATGAATTCCTCTGCTTCCTTGTCCACATCCTCTTCTTTGGCAACCTCTTTTGTACCCATTTTCTCGCTCTTAGTCCTCCTCATATCCGCATAATCGAAGACCTGACTCGGTTCTTCAGCTGCATAGGTAACTCGGGACTCCTTCATCGAGTTCCGGTGATGATGATGATGATGAGATTTGTGATTGGAGGAGTTTTCAAGTACCATTCTTCTTGTGCTGACTAAAAACCCTAGTTAAAGCTTTTTTTTTCGTTCTGAGTGTGGTTTTGTGAGATATACATTTGAAAACTATCAGAGTTATCTTATATAAGAGATGCAATGTTGTTGAAGTCAACATAAAACACGATGAGGGTGAATCTGATTCCCTTTTTCTTTGTGTCTTGTCCGAGCAAATATTGGAAACAGTCAAACAGATTCTTGGAGGTTTTTGGCCGACTTTATAATCTCTATATATGCATGAAAAAGGGCTATACTTTGATATCTTCTATGCACATGTTTACAAATTTGGTATAATGTTAGATCAGAATTTAATGCAAAATAGCGTATAAGAGATTAGCTTCAACAACAAGCAAGATTGTTCACTAGAGAACATATTATTTTTAGTCACAGAGAACGTCTGTTCGAACAACTTTGGATACTTGAGGTGGGCCTTCGGGTTCTAATTTTCTAAGGTATATGCGCAAGGCATAAAAGGAAAGGTAAAAGGTAGTTACTGTTGATAATTCGTCATAGTTGATCGAATTAGATGCCTTAATAATGATGCATGATGCATGATGCATCTAATGCGCAAATTTTAGTGGAGAACGTAACAAAAACGTGGTTCTCTTCGTCGCCCCTCTTCGTCCAATAAATTTGTCTTTGTTGCTTGGTCAAAAAGTGACGCAGCTTTTTGAGCAAACCAGGTTGATCCGGCCCATCACGGGTTTGGCTTTACACCAAAGAAAAATAGCCCATCAACGAATAGTACCTTTACGCTCACCTCCACGAAGTCTCCTCCAAGGCAAGTCACGACATTATTCGAGATCGTATCAACTAGAATAATAACATATAGATAATCTCAGATACTTGAAGAGTACCCCCCTAAATATCAAAAGCGGAATAGTTGTTTTTGTTGATCCAAAATTAGAGCTTTCTTATCTAGCCATATGAGATCTCAGTTTGTTTTTTGATTGATTATTATTATCTATCCCACTGATTTCTCTTTTGTAATTCGTTTATGATCTTTATTTTAGCTTGTTTACCAAATTTGAACTTTACCAAATGAGGAGTATATATAATTAGTATCCTCATTTGGCTAGCCGCTTTTCAAACACTTCTTGGATTTCAGTTTTTTTTTTCATCTGCCTTGTGCAATGTGCATTTAGCCCGTGTATGGATAAATCAGAAAACCCTTGCTATTCACACGAACTTAAGTTTTCTTGTCTTATCATGGAATCGTTAAATAAGTTCACAGGAATTAATGCAACTTCAAATAGTATATGGTGATCGAGCGTTGATGGTACAAATACTTTGGACGTTTGATCGAGCCTATAGGATTTGGGACACTTTTAGGAACTGTGACAATTTACCGACAAACGAGGCTGTAACGAGGAATTGAGAGGGAAAGGGAAAAGGAAAAAAAGCAAGAAGACAAAGGCTGTCTTTATGGATTTTGAAGTCAACTTATTAGAAAATTCAATTTTTTTGCCTAATATCTCTTTTTGTCTTTTTGGTGTTGTCTTCTTCATCCCGCTCGAGTACTTTTTTTGTTCTTTTTCTTTTTTCATCTATTTTTATGACTAACATTTCTCATACAGACATACACGACATATGTCACATAACATTAATCAACTTCGCTCATGCTCAGATAAAATTTGTCCTTGCAAAAACAACCTATCTTAAGAGATACTTTGATCATACAACTAGACTTTGGAACAAACGAGAAACGACATTGTGAGTTACCCCTTACAAAACAGTGAAGTGGGAAACAAGAACAGCAACAATAGTTTTCTAATTAATAATCATGAAAGCAGTACTGATAAAACATTCCACCATTTCCGTTCTGCTGCATCTTAGCTGAATCAAACTCTCTCTCATGATCAACCCAACCAAACTCTCCTTGATATTTCACCTGACCAAATCCGTCTCCATCGACAGTGACGTGATTCGGTAAACGAAGATCTGTCTGAAAACCGGTCTCTAGCATTGTCGGATAAGCACCAAAAGTCGACGGATGGTTGGTCGTTGGGGGTGTAAAAGCTTGTTGAGAGATGGGTTTAGGTAAGAAGCCTTGAACAATTTCTTGAAGAAGCCCGGAACTATCTGGTTCTGGTTCGAAGATTGAGGGCATACTCTCGTTATCAATGGTGATTGACCTCTTCGCTTTAGGCGAGGCATCTTCGGAAACATCGTTGACGTTAGTGAAGGACTCGTGACCGACGCCGCTTACGTTAGAGAGATTACAAGGCGAGTAAGCGAAGGGAGAAATAGACTGAGAGTTTAGAACGTCGCGTAAAAGGAACATGTTCATCGGAGGAGGCGAGAAAAGACGGTGGTGATAAGAGTCAAGTGAAGGAATTGGGTAGACGAAGTTGGTCCGAGCCTTAAGACCACGCATGGCCCGAGCGGCGCAGTCGTATGCGCAAGCTGCTTCCTCCGCCGTGTCAAATGTTCCGAGCCATCGTCTCTCCTTCGACATCGGGTCTCGTATTTCAGCAGCGTAACGACCCCATGGCCTACGCCTCACACCTCGGTACCTCATGGTGGAGCCACCGGAAGCGCCGGCGTTGGAGGTAGCTTTTGCGGTGGTTACTCTTCCGGGAGAGCCAGGAGCGGTGGAGGAAGGTCTTGATGGCTTTCTCTTAAGAGAATGGTTGTTGGTTTCTCTGTGCTCGGCACCTTCTAGTCTCATGATTGCTTCTTCCATGGTTGACCTGAGGGAAATATTTTTTTACCTATGAATTTCTTTATATTGTTTTGTGGTTTTTTAGGGTTTTAAGGCACCTGAATGTGATGGACTGATGGTAGCTGATAACGTATTTATAGAAGAAAAATTCTCACAATTTCTTATTTTAAAATAAAAAAGACTTAACTTATGATTTATGACTCCATGAGAGATGCAGAAAGCAAAAGTACGTTTGACAAAGTTCATTTTCCACGTTCGGACTTCGGACTTATTATATCTCTTTACTTTTCTAAGGACTTGCATAAAATTAGAGTAATAAGTTACATGTCTTTTTTGATAAGTGACAATACCGTAATTATTATATACCATTTTTATCTAAACCCTTGAACCCTACTTTCTTCTTGTCAGAGTTTAAAGGTCTCTCGATAATGTTAATTTATATCTTTTCGATTTATTCTTTTGTTTTTAGGGAAAGACATTAATCTTTCTGTAAACTTTCTTTACGAACAATTGAAAACTTCCATGCTTGAAAACTATAATATCGTAGCACTGTATCACCATGAAACTTTCTAATAACTCACTACAAGAATATTGGGTTTTAATAGCAGTCAATGATAGCGTTTGTTACAGTAGTGTTATGTATAGTTTACTCTTCCATTTTAGATAGCGTTTGTTTTTTTGAAATGC
>OVBJ01001324.1:417-30078 GCA_900406535.1 Noccaea bulbosa
TTAATGACATTTAGTAAACGCTATTGTAAAATATATTATTGCATAAAATAATCGCTATTGTATGTAAATAAATGATAGCAGTTACAAAAAGCGCTATGTAAAGTGTCAAACCTATTATGGCGGGACCTGANAGCGTTTTTCGTCCGCTAAGAAAACCCTTTTTTCCTGTAGTGAAATATAAAATCTAAGGCAATTTCCATTGTCTTATAATAAAATTCAAATTCAAATGATGAATTCTTACAATTCGATTCCATATAAATCTTAAAATTAGGAATTAATGTTAAAAGTTTGATTTTTTAATCACAATTTTGTGTACTCTACTCAAGTACAAAATTAAAATAAGAAAATAATAGTTGAGAAATAAAAGTACAAATTCCGAGAATTAAATGAGCATTTTCCCCCTATATAATATGTAGTTATGGTTTACCCTATAGGTTTTGTGGTAGATGCTTCACTACAAAATCGCGGATGGTAATTAGGCCCATGATTGTGTAAAAGAGAAGAAGAAAAGTGGAAAAAAAGTTGCACCAATAGCTGTGGGAGGTGTGGTTGCTCTCCAACAGCTCTATATCTTTCTAGTTTCTACAGCAATCCAAAGTTACCAAATCAAGCTCATTTTCATCTTTTTCCATTTTGACATATACAATAATTTTCTTTATTTATGAAAATTCTGTAGCTGTGGAAATCAATTTTTCTAAACCACTAATTTGAGTGCTCTCAAAAAAGAATTTCTCTTCATTCTTTATTATTTTGTCCACTTTTTTATTTTATCTATTATTTCTGTATCTTTATTTATTTCTTTTAGTGCTATATTTAATATAACACAATATATGAGAAAAAAAATTTATAACACGAAATCCTACAGCCACAACACTAAAACCTATAGCCTAAATTCTAGAGCCAAAAATTAAAAGATAAGGTCACAACTAATCAAGTTCATAGTATGTATTTATGGTTTATCCTATGGGTTTTGTGATAAATGTTTCACTTCAAAATTGTGGATGCTAATTGGACCCATGATTATATAAAAAAAACAGAAAACAAAAAACAAAAAAACATCGTGAACCAGAGAGCAAAAACACTGATCAAAAAGCACACAAATACTTATAAACTAGAGCAAAAATAGTGATCAAAAAGCAAAAAAAAAACCTATAAACTGATAAAACAGAAGCACAAACTTATCTGAGCGGATAATTGTCTATTAGCGCTCAGGTAATTCTGTATTTCTGTGCTTTCTGATCAATGATTTTAATACACACGTAAAATAATTTGGTCGGCGAGCGCTCAGAGAATGATTTGATATATTTTTCTTTTTTTTCGAAAGTGAACTGTTTTGACCAGCAATTAAATAAGGGAAAAACAATATACGTACACACACACCGTCAAGATTACTTTTTTTTTTTTGTCAACGCACACCGTCAAAAAATATACGTTCACAAATTTCAAAAATATTTCTCTCTTTTTCATCTCTATAGTCGGTCTATACACCATACAATCCTAATACATATATCGCATGAAAATATGAGAAGAAAAATGTAAAAAATCATATTTATTGAAGACTTTTAGAACCGGTGTCGTTACTAACGCTAGCCAAGACCTTCTGATTTGCAACGGTCTAGAAATTGGTGCTCTTTCAATCTCCTCATGATTCCCACCAAAAACTATCGCCACACCTCATTATAGTCAGTCTACGAAGATGCTGTTCGATATGGACTTGTTTCAGTCTTTCAGATGTGGTTGTATTGAGAATGCGAGATATTGGTTTCGATAGAGTTTAAAGATATCGTCTCTTGTTACTTTTTCTTTTTTTGCCAAGAACGTTAATATCATATTAATGATGGGAAAAGGTTTTACAAATTCACAAAGCCTAAGATTTCCTAAGCTAGTACTGATTCCTTGGCAAAAAAATATAAAAACAAGGAATCACAAGGTTACACAAGATTAAGGATTAGGTGCTAGAGCCAAGACGTCATCAAGTTTCGGAATTTCTTCCTGGACCTTCTAGCGTTGATAGAGTTTTTTATTTCCCGGTCGAGATGGTGATTGGAGTGGAAGAGATCATGGTCCGGTTTCTCATAGGTTTCATAATATTAGAGATGGTAAATACAACGATTTCTTGTGATTCAAAAAATTGAATAGCACGGTTATAGAGATGGTGATCTAATATAAACAGGAAATCCCGAAAAAGAAGTTTTAGAAATAGAAAGAGCAAAAACAGAGGTTAACGCCGTCTGTGGAGATCGAACCCACGGCCACGGGATTAAAAGTCACGCGCTCTACCACTGAGCTAAGACGGCATTGATGGCTCTTTAATAAATACCTTACCTAGAATATAGAGTAACAAAAGTCGATCGATTTTCAGAAACAGAAAATGAGATCATTAATGAAAAAGACAGAATAATAGAGAAAAACAAACAGGTGTCAGGGGAAATGACTTGGTTGCCCTGACAAGTTCCACAGCTTAAAGAAGAGAGTAATTTCAAAAAAAAAAAAAAAAATGAGACGGATCAGATCAAATCAAACAAAATCCGATTGATCTACTTTGGAAACTTGAGAAGATTAGCATCGTTTCCCAGGTAGTGAAACGGGAATCTTTGATTAACTGGAGACGAAGAAGAACCTCCGTTGTTGTTACCCAAATGATCGTGAGTAATAGCGTGGTCGTTGTTACTCGAGTCACCAAAACATTTTGCTTGATGGTTCTGCACCTGTTGCTGATTCATGTTGGTCGTAGCGAGAAGCTTGTCAAGAAACGACCAGTCTCCACCATAGTTGTTGTTAGAAGTCAGCCTCAGTAGATTCTGTGAGCATTCAATATCCGTTGTGTTGATTGACGACACAAACGGTTGGGCTGCTGCTGCTGCCGCCGCTGCAGCTGAGTCAGGGCTAAATAGCTGAGGGAGATGCATTGAGCCGTGGCTTAAAGTGTTTGCAAACTCCTGTAATGGCATGTGGATCTGTCGTCCCATGTGATGATGATGATGATCCAAAGAATGCTGGATCAAAGAAGAGTGATTGTTTGAATTGGAGTCAATGTGATGATGTTGATCATGATCATTGTTTGTGTTTATATATTGGTGATGATGATGATGATCTTGATCTTGTTCTTGGTGAAATCCTCTGAAATGGTTCTTCTTCTTGAAAACTCTGCATACAACCCACCCATCTTCCTGAAAAAATACATATGAATGATAAAATTCACGTTATGTAATGTAATATGATCTCTCTAGCTCTAAATCATATTTTCATGGAAATAGAGAGTTTATTTCATATAACAAACCTGGATTTCGTTTTCATTATCGTCTAAGCGATATTCGTGCATGATCCATTCGGTTTTTTGGCCGTGAGGAGCACGACCAGTGTAGAAGACAAGAGTCTTGCGAAGTCCAATCTTCTTGGAGCTGTTGAGATGTATGGATTTGTCTCTACCAGTAGCTTTCCAGAACCCGGCTGCAGTGGCCCGGTTCGTTCGGGTCCCAGTCGGATATTTCTTGTCCTTGTGGCTAAAGAAGTACCACTCGTTTTGAGGACCCGACCCGATTCTGCATTTCTCTACATAGATAAAAACAAAAATTATATTATTTATATAATGTAACAAAAAATAAATCAAAAATTTTCAGTCATTTTATAAAATACTGTATATATATTCTGGCTTACGGCAATGGGTTTGTTATATGTCTGCAATGTGAGCAACCATTGGCTTATTTTGAGGGTGTAATACACAATAATATTACGTCAATATTCGTAGTCATATGCTACAAGACATTACAATTTTGTCTTCTGTTACTAATCTAAAAAACAAGAGTGAATAGACAGGTTAATTTGTCTCTTTAATTTCTTGATGCATATTCACACGCACGTATAAGGCTTCGTGGTTTCTCAAAAACTGGAAAATAATTTATCAAGATGAGAAGTGATAAAACTAAAAACACATTATTTGTACATATATACATGTTTCCATGGAGACACAGACAAAGCCCTAGACAATATACCACAATCTATGTATTTGTCCTTTGACATCTAACTTGTAGTCTTGTGCGCGCAGAGAGACAACAACTAATTCCACAAAATTTGTTTATCTTATCTCTCTCACTCATAATAGAATTACCCCATAATTAACTAATGATCTGTCATTAAATGGGTGGATTAGGTGTGATCATACATTATAGTTATATATGAAGGACTCAAAAGAGTTAATATAAGTGGATTATAATTTTTACCTTTAAGTTCCCAAGGTTCAAGCTTGTTGAGATCAACTTCTCTAATAACATCCAAGTCAATCGGTTCATAAGAAACCTTCTTTTTGAGGTAATAATATAGTAGCTCCTCCTCCGTTGGATGAAACCGGAATCCCGGAGGCACCGAAAGCTGTCCTCCTCCGGCCACCGTGGACGACGACCCTATCTCCATTATCCGTATTCTTCTTTAAGCAAATCAAAGATGCTTCCCTTTTTTGTTGCCCTAATAAAACATATATAATAATGAACACAAATTACATCATGGTAAGCAAAAATAAATGACCAATGTATTGGTTGTTGACCATGTAAGTATCCAAGAAAAATTCAAGGTATGAATTTAATCCTAGATCTAAATTTGAAACCCTAGTTTCAACATGCATGCACATCATAAGAAGTACAATAGGCTTTTTTCACTAATAAAAGCTGGATCTTTCTTACATTTATGTGTGCATAAATAAAACTTGAATATCCCAAAAGATACATGAATCTGCTGAAAACCCGAACGGACATGTCTTCTTGAAAAAGAGAAGATGATATACTTAGTCATGTTCTTAAGTAATCAAAGAGGAAATGAAAATAGAGATATACTTGAAGTGAACAGTAAAGCATGTATAAATACGAGGGTGTGGGAGAGTGAGTGCGTGTATACATATATATATTGTAGATGCAGATGATGATGATGACACCAATGAAAAATATATGATGGCTGAGGAAAGAAAGCGAACCTTGGAGGCCGGAAACTATTGCTTCTGTTAGAGGCAAGAGGTAGAAGACAATGAAAGAGAGAAGAAAGTGAAGCAAGCAAAATGAATTTCTACAAAACTGAAGATATCTTAGCTTCAAGGGCACGATGTTTAGGGTTTCTGTGTCTCTCTCTTTCTTCTTCTTTGAGATAGATAGAGATGAGAGAGAGAGACTTGGCTTCTATGGATCAGTGCCAGTATTATTTGTATTAATATTAATAAACCAAAGCTGGTCACAGAAATATATGAGAATTACTTTACTATATAGATATATATGCAATTTCCATTGCATTAACCTTTCTCGTTACATGTTTAAATATATACATATACAGAGAGGTACACTTCAGCTATGAATATATATAATTATAGAGTATGTAATTACTAATATACGGTATGTATAATAATTTCGAAGAACGTTCGTTCGTGGTATGATCTTTTGCAGATCAAAGATACTAAAGTTTCTTCGTTGTAAATTAGATGTTAACATTTTCTGATATACATGATGTTGTGTCTATAATGATATTTTTCGTCAACATTCTATTTCGTTTTTTTTTTTCAATCGATACTATATATTTACTCTTACAAATATATATCAAGTTCTTCAATTTACCTATTCATTCTAATCGTCGGGTCTAAAGAATGTATATAAAATATTTATATTAATACCATTATATTTTTGTATTTTGACGTGAGAGTATGATTATGAAGATTAAGTAACTTTAGCTAATCACCATGGAATACAGCTGTTCTTTATTAGTACTGACTATTTTGCTTTGAAAACAAGTAGGAATCGATTAATGAGATAATAATTAAATACCGAATACTATACTACAGATGGTAAATATTATACTATAGTATAAGATCTGGTTTATGTATCCCAAGGACAAAACAAAACAAGAACTGAAGCTTCTATACCCTCGAATTGCAGTCAAATGTTGGGAAGAAAAATGATGTCTCGTACCTTGAATTATGCTCCCACTTACTTTTTTTATTGCATCAATTTCAGTGCAGTTTCATTATAATTCTAGTACTAATACTGTAAGATTTGATCTAACCAAGTTTTAACGCTAATTATTTATGCAATTGTCATAGAAGTTAGCTCAAATATATTTGTTCCCTAGTTACCAAATCACTTATTTGAATAACGTTATATAAAATATGATTTACAAACGAAAAGCTAAACTATAATATGAGTAAACGTATTATAAATGGTTCATTTCCACTGACGTATAGCAAGTTCTTAACATTTTAGTCAGAAAAGTTTCTTATATTACACATACTAGGTTGAAACATTATAAGTTTCGTAAGGTTCTGCAAATAGCAGAGCATTCAGTATAAAGTATAAACAGGGTAATAATGGCCATGGGGTATTTTTATAAATTTTGGATAAAATTCCTGATATATATACTATGGAATCCTCAATGTCAAAAAAAAGAAGAAGTCAATACCCAAACAAATCAATTTCTTGATAAAAAAAATAAAAAAATTATACATAGACTTTTTGAGTCTCTGACAAAAAGAATACTATTATAAATAAAAAACGAAAAGGATACGAATGCAAAAAGGAGATAACAATGGGTACGTAGGAGGAGCTGGCACGTGCGGTAGAAGAAGCAAAATCCTGAAAGGCCGTGGAGAGAAGCACGTGATGGTCCAACACCAAATCCACAATTCAAGGTTCCTCGTTTGACTTAAACTCGTCTTGAGATTCGCGCCAAAATCGAGCCCTTTTTCTTCTTCTTGTTCTTCTTTCTTTTCTTTTTTTCTCCATACGAAATAGTATAAGATACAAATATGATATTATGGTTTATTCATTTACCTAAATTCCATGGTAAGATACACAAAACTCACAAAACATTGGATTCTCACGGTAAATCATCTATTCGTAACAATTTATGAAACTTACAAGTTTATGTTGCCCAATATCATGCTATAAATATCTTATTGAGATGTGCCGTTGCCTTTACGAAGACGTCATGCATTAAACCCTTATTAATGAAGGGTTTGAATCATACAGACACCAACATGTTCTGAAACTCATATTGACATTTTATATTATGGCTAAGTGTACGTATCTATTCAAAGTGATACGCTCCTGTTAGCTAGTATTAAAAAAAGAAGGTAAATGTGTGTGCTGTGACACAGTTTCGTTTCAGGTGGATTACTGAATCAGATGCTTATATATCGTAGTTTATGACAAGGAGGGAAACTAATTACCAGTTTTTAGATATTCTATATTAATTTTTTTTGTTTTTTTTGTTTACGTCATTCTATATCAAATTTTATAAAACTGATATCAGCCCAAAAAAGGCCAATATTTTACTCGTTTAGTTTACATTTAAATGAATAACAGAATGTACAACAGTTGGCATTATCTTAATTGACTATATATTGACTCTCTTGAGGATGAGACGATGAGTAAAACAAAAAGGTTGATCCTAAGTTGGCAACCATAGCTACCAACCAGACCAATCTTAGGATCCGGTGCGTTTCATAAGCTGAGCAACAACGGCATCGTTTCATTTTCAATACGACTTATTTGACTGGATATGAAATGGGCCTTAAAGTTTGATACCCCTTTCAAATCAGCCCAATTCTGAAGAAACTTAAATCCGCTTTATTTTCAAATTTCGCATAGGCCAACTGGCCGACTACTATCATGTATTTATTTATACTTTTCAGCCCTTCTTTTCTTTCCCGTTATTTCATATTAACCCTTCACTTTAGACCCCAACTTTCGGCGATTGTCCACTTGGATAACCAAACGACGTCGTTTCATACAGCTTGTATAAAGTCTCGTCTTACCGTTGCGTTTTACAGATTGACTCACATTCATAATTTTGGTCATACGACTCCTGGTAATTCCGCGCCTGCAAAGTCAGCAAGACGATCGCGTGTGGATCTTCAACGTACGAGACCAGCGAAAACCACAGAAATTTGATCGCGGCGCAAGGAATTGCCAGGGTAAGCGTTTCGATTTTTGTTTTTCACCATGTAATTTAGGTCTCAATTCCGTCGGCGCGTTGATTGGGTATTATTCCCGGCCGCGAAATCATTCCGATCTCCCCTGTTTATTAACTTCTGGATCTCGGATTCCACGCTAATTTGCTAATTCCTTGCTCATTTAGTTGGCAATTTGCCCCTGTTTTCTAGTTTTATTCTAGGCAAGAGTAAAGTTTTTAACTCTCCACCTGAATTTCAGAGAAAGGTCGAGGTTTTTGCGTCTAGTACCGATGCCTGATTTTTAAACCTTGGTTTAATTCATTACTTGACTCGCTGAAAGTTTCCTGATTTGTCCAACTTTTGGCGAAACGGTTTCTAGTAATTTGGCTCATAAGATAAGAGTGTCGTTGTTTAGAAGCTAGTTACAGCTACCCTCTTTAAAACATTGGTTATTTGCATGACCATATGCTTATTTAAGCTACTCGTGCTTCTCTTGATATTTGATCAATATTGTTTTTTTTGGCGCTATCTTACAATTGGGTAGGAACTTGTTTTTAGGGCAATGGCGTCTTCTTCTGATGCATGGATGAGAGAGTACAACGAGGCTTTAAAACTCTCTGAGGATATAAATGGCATGATGTCAGAAAGGAATTCTTCGGGTTTAACGGGGCCTGACGCTCAACGTCGTGCTTCAGCAATACGAAGAAAGATCACCATTTTGGGGACTCGATTAGACAGTCTGCAATCCCTTCTTGTTAAGGTTCCTGGGAAGCAACATGT
The DNA here is from genome assembly GCA_900406535.1 of Noccaea bulbosa. Lineage (NCBI taxonomy): Eukaryota > Viridiplantae > Streptophyta > Magnoliopsida > Brassicales > Brassicaceae > Noccaea > Noccaea bulbosa. Next base: position 9,122 of record OVBJ01001324.1, read on the forward strand.
GTAAGCCATTTTCATTATGGAAGCTTATGTGTAAACAACAGCCAGACCCCAAGTTAGACAACGTGTTGGTCTTGCTTGACCTATGTGATTGTGACTTTTGTTTGTTGATACACAGGTCAGAGAAAGAGATGAATCGTCGCAAGGATATGGTTGGGAATTTGAGATCAAAAGCAAATCAGGTGGCATCTGCCTTGAACATGTCAAACTTTGCAAATAGAGACAGCTTGCTTGGGCCAGAAATGAAGCCGGATGATGCAATGAACAGAGTCTCTGGCATGGACAACCAAGGCATTGTTGGATTTCAACGACAAGTTATGAGAGGTAAGCTGTGTTATATGTCACTTTGTCCTAGGACCATAGTAACAAATCAGGTGGCTTCTCTCTTTGATTGGTTTTTTTTTGTTTGTTTGTTTGTCCATGAGTAGAACAAGACGAAGGGCTCGAGCAGTTGGAGGAAACAGTCATGAGTACGAAACACATTGCTCTCGCCGTCAATGAGGAGCTCACTCTGCAGACAAGGCTTATCGTGTGTATCTATCTGCTTCTTTTCATTGTCTTCCTCCTGAAGTTGCTTGTTCTTATAAATCTGATTTACCTCCATGCAGGATGACTTAGACTACCATGTGGATGTTACCGACTCCCGCTTACGGGTAAGTATATTCATCAAACATGTTAATCTTCATTAGTCCATTGATAAAAGGTGGCATTAAATCCCAAGGGCCACCTTATAAGTTATAATAGAAAGGCAAGCAAGTCCATTGCGGGAATTTTAACCACATGTCCATAAACCTCTCTGTACTGTACTTGGTTTTGTAAGCTTAAGACTTTGTAACGTTAATAGTTTAATGTGAATAGATTGAATCACATAACCCTTTGGATATAATGTTGACCTGGTTGTATATTCTTAATGGTGACAGCGTGTGCAGAAGAGCCTTGCGGTGATGAACAAGAGCATGAAAAGCGGTTGCTCATGCATGTCCATGCTCTTGTCAGTGCTTGGAATCGTTGGTCTTGCTCTTGTGATTTGGCTTCTCGTTAAGTACCTGTAACGATGCCAATACGATGATAACTTAATGAAAGTTTATCCCTCTTCTTTCGGCCTCTCTTCCTCCATGCGAATGGTTATTGTCTATTATTTCCTCTTTTGTGCTCTAGCGTTCTTGTCTTTCCTTTAGATTCTTCTGCTGTGAGACAACAACGCTGCGTGTAAGAACCCTTAAAAAAGTATATAATCTCTGTATTGCCCATTGCGTTGGTTATGTCCACGAATTGTAATCAAAAAGTTGTCATTTGTCTATATATGGCTCCTACTTGTCCTCTATCTTTCACCTTCGGATTAACTAAAAACTTAGTAGAGTGACTTGTACGATGCAGAGACAGAATCACTAAAATCACAGGCAATTTGTATTGGTGTGTGAGAGAATCATTAAAACCGAAAAGTTTGTGTACATGCCAAAAAGTTGGGAGGCGTTTTGGTAATTGTCAAAATTTCGAGGGGAAAGATCTGTGGCAGTTAGGTAAATACGTAAAACTAAAGGGTGTGTTCCACGTGGAATGGGCTTTTGAGCGACCCACGTGGGCAACTAATTAGACCAAAAATAATGTTTTTGGGTTAATCCAGTTAGACAATTCTCGCTGAATCCAACAAATTGGGCTTCACTTGCTTGTCCATTGGAAACCAGCTGCTTCGCTCTGACCACCATCTTCACACCGCCGGTGAGCAAATCCAAACCCTCTCTGATTCGTCATTTTCGCCTGTTTGTTCCTCCACATCACATGGCCGATCAGATCATTCTCAAAATAATATTTAATTATGGAGGGAATACGAAGTATTTTAGTTGATGAGAACGATGAGGAGTTTGTGACTAAATACATTGCCGAGAAGAATGGTCTTAGCGCAGGCTGGAGAGGTTTCGCTCATTGATCATCAGTTAGTCGATGGAGATGCTCTTGTGTTTCAACTTATCGACTCAACAACGTTCAAGGTTAGAGAGTTAAAGGCGAATGACACTCTTTGAAACATATTGCTTGTTCAGGTGTATATCATTAGGGTAAATGATGAAGCAAACAATGATTAGATAATGAATGATAAAGAGAACCATGTTGAAATAAGCAAGAATCAAGAGGAGAATGTTACAGAAGGCAGCAAGTCGCGAAACAGTGGTAAAAGAAAAAGAAGAGGTAATAATGTCTCAAATCTCTCTCTTGTTATCTCTTAAATACGATTTCGAATAAAGTAAAGTTGTTGATTGATTTGTGCAGGCAGGAAGTAGAGTTTAAAAGTCTGACCAGGACTTCCAATGGAAGGAAATATTCCTGGCTAAACAACATAGAACAAAAAAAAACACATTTTTTTGGGTTCTTGGATAAGCAGTGAAGTTATATATACCTTCAACAATAACAAGATGTGTACAAGCACTTTTGAATTTTTATTTAGTTTGGGATTGTGCTTTGCGCAGCTATAAAATCCCACAGTTTCACTTTTGCAAATCAAGTGCTACCTTTTTTGGAGGCATTTCTCATCGGTTAGCAAAATACAAAGAGAAAGAATGATACTTTTACAGTATTACTATAACATGAAGCAATTCTACTCTGCATTTCTCATCGGTTATACTTTTGGTTTCTTTATTCTTCACTAGTAAAATACAAAGACAAAGAATGATACTATTACTATAACATGAAGCATTTCTGTGGTTTGCGAGTGTTTCTCGGCCTTAATATACATTTTACCATTTCACTGACAAGAAAAGAGGAGCTATGGGTTTGGTGGGGACGAAGATGGTGTTGTGGCTCGAAGGAGTTGTTGCAGAAACCGAGCTGCAAGACGTTGGCCTACACCGCCTGCAACACGTCCCCCAAGTCTTCGTGCCTCCGGTTGTTGTAACACCTGATCGATTAACAAACCAATTGTTTAGCACATAAATAGAGTACATTATAGGCTAATACACCCTACTCAACGAAATTCTTATTACCTGTACTATTGGCTGCAAAATAGCTGGGTCAAAGCTTTCTGAAGATTGAAGAAGGCTCCAGATTCTCGAGACTTGGTCCCGCAGCTCAAGCGTGCTTTCGAGTTCCGTGGCACTCATTGTAAGAGGGCCATTCCCGTTTCCATTGAAGACAAGAGATCTCAAAAACTCAGGCATGGAGTTGTATGTATCAACAACAGTGCCCAGAGCCATCGCTTCACTTACTCTTACAGCTTCTTTAATTACCAACAGTCGAAGCTCTTCACCATTTGAATCCAGGAGCAGCTTCAAAACAGGTTGTAGAGCATCTTTTGCTGAGAAATCTCTATCTTTACTTCCCTGTTGTAGAAGGTTCTCAAGTCTATTCCACCTAAACTTTCCATCTTTGAACAGAAGCTCAATAAGAGCATCTCTTAGATACGGGTTTGGATCAGTGAGAAGCCTTTTGGCAAAATACGGGTATGATGCAGCTAACACTTTGAAATTAGGATCTGCGTAAAGTGCCAAACCTTCAAGCACAGTGAGCGACCTCAGAATCAGAGCATAGTAGGCTGGGACATTAAACGGATATTGATAGAAGACAGCACCTAAACCATCAACCAATGTTTTGAAATTGAGCTCGCTAACTGTATAATTAAGTGCATCGTCAAAGAAGTCTCTGAGAGCTGGTACGATGGGAGTAACATCTACGTCAGGCGACAGGAACTTCAAAGCATAGTAATCTCTAGCCATGGCTTCATAGTCTCTGTTGACCAAATGAACAACATGACCTATGATAGCAAATCTAGCTTCCTCCGGTGTCTCACTCATCATACCGAAATCTAAAAAGGCAAGTTTCCCATCAGGCGTTGCCAAGAGATTACCAGGATGAGGGTCAGCATGGAAAAATCCGTACTCTAAGAGTTGCCTTAAGCTACACTGGATTCCTGTATTTACAAGATCAAGAACCTTCAAACCCTGACTCTCAATGGCAACTTGCTCGTTCAGTTTAGTTCCCTCGACCCATTCCATTGTTAGCACCTTGCGGCTCGTGTAATCCCAGAATATGTCAGGTACAAGAACATCTGCTTTATCAGCATAGAGTTTCTTAAACCTCCTAGCATTTTGCGCCTCCTGGACGTAGTTTAGCTCCTGATAAACTCTGCAGGCAAACTCATCGATAAGGGCAAGGACGTCGGTAGTGATGAAGTCTGCATATTTGTTAAGGAGTTTCCCAACTCCTCTAATAAGGTAGAAGTCAAGACCAATGGCTTCCTCGATTCCAGGGCGTTGGACTTTGACAGCAACAACCTGACCCGAATACCTCAGCTGCGCTTTGTAAACCTGGCCAAGACTAGCTGCTGCGATTGGCTCCGGGGATACAGTAGAGAAAATGGATTCTAGAGGCAAATCCAACTCTCTCTCAATGCAAGCAAAGGCCTCTGCGTCAGGGAAGGTTGGCAAAGCATCCTACTTGGGCACTCAAAAGAAATGGAAATAGACTTAAGTTAGAGATATTGTCCTCTTACCTATTTCAAACCAAAGTTCATCAACAACATCCATGGAAATTGGAATATCGAGCAAGATTAAGAGAGGAAAGAGGTGAACCTGAAGCTCAGCAAGTTCTTCAAGGTAATCCGGTGGGCAGAGATCGGGTCGAGTGGATAAACCTTGACCCAATTTAACAAAAGTAGGTCCGAGACGAGTGAAGATCCGCCGGAGCTCTCTTGCCCTCTTCTTCATGTTCTGTTCTAGCTTACCTTGCCTTTGATCAATCCCCAATTTCAGCGCGAAACCACCCAAAGCTGATAATATCTCCACACTTCTCCGCAAAGCCTAATTCCGAAGTTGCGATGCATCATCTCTCAGTTTGAAGTTGAAAATTTGACAAAATTTGTGAAACTGACGAAGCAGCAGCTAACCTTGAATGGCTGAGAGCCATGTTTCCTGGCGATAAGCTCCGGGGAATAAACAGAAGCATCGACAGCACGACCCAAAGCTCGCGCCTCCGCTTGAAGATCATCCGCGAGATCGGCCCGTCGGTATTGAACAACCGGCACCGTGGTCGTCGCCCTCGACGATGGGGAAGGGCCCGCCGCCGCTCCATCTTCCCTGGGCCTAGCTTGAACAAGAGCTGCACGCGCTAGTCTCTTCCGACTCACCAAGAAAAGCTTAGATTTACCGCCATTTCTTCTCGAATTGCGTAACGAAAAACCATCGCCGAGTCGAGTTAAACCCAGCGAGTCACCTACAACCAGACTCATCGTAGAGAGAGAGAGTAGAAGAAACAACTAAGAATTTCAGATTGTGATTTGTCAGCCAGTAACAGCCATGAAAGAAGAAGAAGAAGAAAGAGGGAGAGAGAGGAGGAGATATTTTATGAGCGAGAGATGGAGAGATTAGAAGCGTTTTCGGTTGGTTACTTGAACAAAAAATAAAACTCAGAAAAACAAGGTCCACACTTTTGGCGTGCCGTGACCTTCTCTATTTAACTCGGAAACAAGCCAACAATAATTAAATAGGTAGAGCATTTGATGACACTGAAATCTACAGACACCAGATTCGTTGGATAGACATTAGACAACGTATAACCACAGCCATGGCCATGAGAGAGTTTTTTTTTTTTTTTTTTTTTTTTTTTTTTTNTAATTAACCAAACAATATCCACCAAGGGAACACAGTCCGATATCTGAGTTAGGTACTCTATTACTCCACTCCCCACAGTTACTCAGACCGATCAAATTTGTTTTATGTACACAGAACGGCTGCTTCACTAGTATATGCCTGTGAAATGAATAAAAACTAGATTCCTCTCAGGGAATTTAGCCGCGGTTATTTAGATTTCCTCTTCTAGCAAAAGGAATTCGTTCTTCTGCAATAAACCAAATGTTGTAAACCATCTTTAGATTTCATGGTTTCAGGGAAAGAGTAAAAGCATATAATAGTGGTGGACAGAGTCTTGATTATTTACCATGGTGTTGCTCAGTGTCACCCTCATCATCATAATCTCCGTTGTTACTTGTGAAAAACGGTGTTAGGTAGTTCCTATCTAGTTCTGTGAATGATGCCGCGCTGCATAAAACAAAAACAGATAACGGATGCGATTGGGATGTTTTAATAGAAACTTGAACGAAATACATGATTTCGTGAGTTCGCAAGTATATATCTACCTCTTATGGAACTCTCTTAGTTTTGTCCTGAATCCACTTCCTGATGGTAAATCTTCATCATCAAAACTAGTCATATAACGATTGTTCACCACCTCAAAGCCCTGACACACAGAAAAACACAAAAGGATTTTAACCATGTCGTTTTTTGAATTAACTTTATATTGAGTAGAGAAATAGGAGAACTTTTAGAACACGACGTCTTATGTAGAGGACAGATATATGAATATATGATCACTTGACTTACATCACCAAGGGATGCATCACGTGTATCACCTACAACCTCTAGGGCTTCAAGCATTGTACCAGTGGATCCTCCAATTAGCAGCACCTGGAATCAGTTCCAGTAGCATCTAAGGATCACATAAAAAGCAACAGTTTAAAGCAAATTGTCCGTTGCTAAAGAAGGATGGGTTTACCGTCAGAACAACAATGGCTGTAGTTGCAGTGAATATAGTTTGACCATGTCCTTCGGGGAGATCGTGAACAGATTGCAGAGCAAGAGCAAAAGCCATAGCACCTCGAAGTCCTATGCAATCCACATGTCTATTTTACTTCTTACTGATTTATTGAAAACATTAACTACATATAGAACTAAGAGCAGTATCTTACCACTGTACCAAAGTGCTTTTTGATGCGTCATTGGTATTTTCCTATGAGCAGGTCGTGCCAGGTTGACCAAATATCCACAACCAAACACATTAGCTGCCCTGAAGTATGACAAACATGCCAGAGAGAAACATATCAGACACGGAAACAACACAAACATGATGAGGAAAGATTCCAAAGTGAAACAAAAGAGCGTACCTCGCAATTACAATAAACAGCTGAATTTTGACACGAAGGATAAAAACAAAGTTAAGGAGCAACTTGTATAAACTAAAAAATAATTAAATTCCAAACCAGTATAGCTTTAAGAGGATACAATAGAGAAACAGATGAATCCCACGTGTGACCAACTATGCTTTTCCATGGCAATATCAAAACCCATGTAGATGAACCTGCAGGATTTGAAATTACAAGGTCAGGTCATTGACGCATATTACAGAAATCAACCATCAAAATGCATGAGTATTAGATCAAATGCATACACAAATGTCTCTGCCAGGGAAGATATCAGATGAAAAAATGCAGACACAAATCGCTGAGAATTTGCAGACAAGTTTGAGTAGGTATAATGCTTCATGACCTGAAAGGCACAGGCAGATTCCATTATACTAATTTACTTTCGGCTGATTATCTCACAACAGAATTCATGTAATCAAATGACAACTCACAATCCCAGTAAACAGAATCGATACGATGCCAGATAGACTGAGACCTTCAGCAAGCATGTATCTACCAAAAGGAGAACAAAGTTAAGAAAAACTGTACAACGTGAACTAAAGAAGACATAGAGCATTATAGGGAGAACAGTTTCAAAATCACTTACGAGAAATATGGAAAAAGCACAAAGAGGCAGCACTCCAAGTTCTGCAGACTAAAAGGAGGAGCGAGAGAATCAGAATATATTTTAATGCTGACCATTAGAACACGAATTCAAGAAAGTTTTAGACACAGAACTATGGTCACTCACTTGTCAACATCCAGCCCTGCATACTTGAAGAGGTGCTTTGCATTAAGGCTAACAACTCGTTATGTGTACGAAATGGAAGTAAAAATGTTTCATAATAAATTAGACCACCAAAAAGGATATGAGAGCAGACGTAAATCCAACTCCAACCCCTGCAGAAGCACACGTTTGACACTTTTATAATCCACAGAGCACACATATTATATATATAATGACATAGGAAAACGTTGAGCTGCTTGAAAGTTCAATTTTAATTTGGTAATATGTTACATTTCTTAGGTTACTCGAACTTGTTCATAACTTCAAGTTATTTAGCAGAATTCTCAAACTCAAGCGCCATGCCATTTCAATAGAAAGATCCAAACCAAGCATGAAGTATAGAGAGAGAAAGCAAACCTGCAGACATTGAACCGACAAAGGTTTCGAGAAACCTGACGATGACCATAAAGAAATTCTGTCCAGTTGAGTGACTTCTCACCAAGGACATTGTCCTGCACCCCAATTTGTAGCCTTGTTAAAATATCTTACCATTTGATTATCTGTCTTTCTCAGAAATTTTTGAATTAGCTGACATACCTGTACAGAGATATGGCCATCTGCCAAAAGCAACATAAGAAAGAGAAAAACCTGATAAGTAATGTGATATTATTCATCATAATATAAGGAATCGTAAAATGACTACTCAAAAACTACTAACAGCATCATTTAAAACTGATTCTCCAAACACCAGGGCATACAAATTTACATCCGAGCCAAGTTCCTGCAAAACAATTCAGTAGTAAGAAGTGGAAGAAATCTACTACTCAGAAAATTGAGAATCTCCCGGTAAAATAGTAAAAGGAAGTACCTGAAATATAGATAAGACAGTGACAGGATCAGTGGCTGAGATAAGAGAGCCAAACATGAGACACTCAACGAATGGAAGTCTGTACATGAGAAACATCACACCGCCAAGATACCTTCAATAGAAAAAGAAGTTGTGAATAATGGAAGGAGGACCTTTCACGTCAAAAAACAGAAGCCTTATCACAGGACAGAGATACATACACTAGCACGCCAGTGACAATAGAAGCTACAAAAGTTCCAAGTACAGAGAAAGTGACAATGGCTCCAAAGTTTGAAAAGAAAGGTTTCTGCATAAAACCCAACGACAACGTAAGCATCGTGTATATATCAAAAGCAAGGATGCTGTCTCTAATGGTAAAACAAGAAAACCAATAACGAATTGAGAGCTCTCAGCACTTACGGGTTGTAGACTGAATCCTGACTGGGTGCAAACATGGACGTCAAGGAAAACAACATAGCTCGTTGCCAAGTTGAGAATCATGTAAAAATCATGTCACATAGAGAAGTAAGTAAACTAAAGGCAAGAACACTCGCAAATGCAAACTCGATAAAGGATATAATATGATGGGCGGCAGCAGAAACAGAAAGAAGAACTCATCGTGGAAATTGAACCATGTCCTGGAGAAAGAGGAAAATTGATTTAGCAATTGGAGAATACTTAGATACATAAACACATATTCGTCTATGTATATGTGAGTAATTACACTCCTTTGAGTTCCCAGGTCAGTTGAGAAAAGACAGAAAAATACCAATAAAGAATTGGAATATACTTTTAAAATTAGATGAGAACTTCAACGAACCTTATGCTAGTCTCCGTGTTCGAAATGTTCGCTAAACCACCAACGATCAACCCTAATTTTCAACAATTTCACAAGGAATCAGACAAAAAAATCGATGGCGAAGGGAAAATATCGAGGAGGACGATCGCAATGCGAACGAGTAAGAAGACGGAAAAACAAACCGATGAGAAGCGAAGCACTAGCTTCGGGTAGATAATAGAACTTATGACGGCGAAGGACATGGCCGAGTACAAAAGAGAGGACAAGCATCATGATCTGAAGCAAAATCCCGACTCCGGCGGCTTGCTGCTGCTTCTCTTGCCCTTGCGGGTCGTGAATCGCCGGCGAAATCTGCTCCGACATTACGCCTCGCCGAAATAAAATCCTAGGGTTTCTACCAACGTTAGTTGCTCTTGTTAGCTCTTCTGCGTGTTCGTCTTCTTCTTCGTCTGTGTTCCCACAGATTCACGAAACTGAGTTAATGAAGATCGTTTAACTCGTGAAATATAGACTTCTTCCTTTCCGAGGACGCATTTTGCTTTTTATAGGAATCCGTGTCCCCCACAGTCCACTCTGACTTCTCAGATAGATTTACGTTTTGGGCCCAATCTAAATTATTTGGCCCAACTGCTCTATAGATTAAGATACTTTGTTATGTTAAAATGATGGGCTTTAATGTTCTTATTATTAGAATATAATAAACCCAGCAGAAATCATTCGGCCCAAGTTCTCAGGTAGATTTACACATCTCTTTATTATTTGGGCTCAATATTCGTCGGGACAGAGTAGCCACCGCTATAATCAAAAGCTCCGCCGCCGTCACCGTCACCGTCTCGTGCTTCTTTCTTCCTCAAATGATCTCCGTAAAAAAACTTATCGCCGCCTTTCACAGCTCCAAAATCCGTGGCGGAAGACGAGGCAGATGCAGAGGAGCTAGTGCTCGCTCCACTGTTCTGGATGATGATCTCGATCTCTTTAACCACTTCGCTCATCGTCGGCCTCTCAGCCGCCGTCTCGTCAACGCATTTTAATGCTAATTCCATATACCGGCCGAGTTCCGGCAGAGGTCCGGCGTCTCTCAACGAACGATCCATCTTATCTCTGAGTCCGTAGAATTCCTCGTCGCTCTTGTTCATCGCAAGCTTGATCTCGCGAACAATGTACTTGCCTTTCTCGATCGGCTGTTTCGCGGTGATCAATTCCAGCATCACGACGCCGAAGCTGTACACATCGCTCTTCTCCGTAAGTTTCTGCGTTGTGTAGTATTCTGGATCCAAATATCCCTGCCAGTCGGAACATTTCTTCAACAATCAGTAGTCTTCTTGACTGTAACAAAATCTCCCAAATTGAAATACATTGCAAAGGCTTTACCAATGTGCCTTTGACTTGTGTTGAAACATGGCCTTTGGTGCAGTCGGAGACCAGCTTGGACAAACCGAAATCAGCAACTTTAGCCGTGAGATTCTCATCCAAAAGAATGTTTGTCGATTTCACGTCCCTGTGAATGATCGGAGGATCCGCTAGCTCGTGGAGGTAGGCTAGTCCTCTTGCCGATCCTAGAGCCACTCGCAGCCTCCTTTTCCAGTCCAGCGCAATACCAGATCGCCCTAACAACAATGCACGGAGATCTAAATGGTCAAAGGTTTTGTGATTGTGATTAAAGGTGGAGATCAAAGCCTACTAAATTTTGATTCGAGCAGCTAAAGGAACAGGCTTTGTGCAGTACCTGTTAAGCTATCTTTGAGTGATCCGTTGGACATGTATTCGTAGACAAGAATCTGCTCGCCTTGTTCGAAGCAAAACCCAACAAGGCCAACGAGGTTCTTGTGATGAACTCGAGAAAGCAACTCAATCTCTGTTTTGAACTCGAGACCGCCTTGTGTTGATCCTTGCTGTGCTCTTTTGATCGCCAACATCTGCCCATCTTGGAGCATTCCTTTGTACACCTATGGAGATGATGATGGGGCATTACATTATTTGTCTAGTTTCAAGAAATGATCTTTCAAAGTTTTTATTAGCCCACACACCTTTCCATAACCTCCATAACCCAACTCGCTGCTCATGGAGAAATTGTTGGTTATCCTCTTGAGTTCTTCGTATGAGAACCACCTTGCCCCTTTCAGCTGCGGCGCTCCACCGCTGTCTTTTCCACTCGATGCCCATGAAACTGAGAGGAACGGATCAAAAAGATTCTTCATTGTAAAACCTAATATTTTCAATTTTCAATGTAACATGTAAAGTTTGGATTTTTAACGAGTATCGCAATCTTTACTAATTTGGATTTTTCTTCCTTCGTTTTCTCCAAAGACACTTGGTCACTTAGTGTACATTGTTTCTCTGATGATGCAACTGCTATAACATTTGACTTACCAAACGGTCTGCTCAAACCAATAGCCTGCTCTGCACGTCTCTTCTGCCAAAACGCGTATATTCCTAGGGCAACAAGGCACAAGACCAACGCGCTGCAACCAGTTATTATCCCAGCGACCATCCGAGAGCTCAATGAATGTCCGTTACCATCAGCTGCAAAAGTTTTCAGATATTGTATAAGAGCCCAAGGTCTTTAAACTCAAATACACAGGTGTATATATAAAGCTTTAGATGTACATGGTTACCTGGGAAAGTGTAGGGAGATGCGATGAAATAGTAAGGTCCAAACAAGGGAGGAGGTTTGAATGTTTGGTTACTCAAGTCAAATCCAATTCTTTGGACTTGACTTCTGTTAAAATACTTGCCACTAGCTGGGAAAAGCTCCAGCTGTATCTGGAGATAATCATCATTGTTGAAGAAAGGGTTTTGTAGAGAGACCGAGCCAGGAGTGAGTCCTAGCTTCACCCACAGGCTCATCTCCAGTGAATGGTATGTGTTCACGTTGGACAGGTCTCTGAACATAGGCCCTCGGAAGTAGAGTGTGCCTTCATAAGGGTAGGCACATTCACAGCTTTGAGGGCTCACCTTTTGGTCTAATGGACAAGATTTTCCACCGCAGTTTGCAAGACTGGTTGAGTATATTCGTTTGGCTTGTTGCTGCTGAATCTGGCAGTAGTTTGTGTTCGAGAGAGCTGTTGTGCATACAGGGTTTCCTACGAGTCTACAAGAAGAGAGAGCTTCTTTAATTAAGTTGCTAAAAAACAGATTTTGAAGTATGATTTAGTGGTGGTTAAAGAAGATATTCACATCAGTGTATTGGTATATTCAGAGCTGAGTGTAACAGAGGAAATGTCATTATCTTGCAGATCAACTAGTTGGAGCTGTGGACCTACTGTGTCTCCCAAGCTCAGTGATCCATTGAATGCATTATTTCTCAGTTTCCTGTGCAAATCCAAATCAGCAGTTAGATGTTATCAACTTCTGTGGAGAGTAGAAAAGCTGAAACTTACACTTGCTGAAGCTGTGGGTACCCAAAGAGCTTATTAGGCAGTGGTCCTTGAAGACCTCCATATTCCATCACCCTAATTCTCCAAAAAACAAAAGTATATACTTACAGATTTCCTCATGAGGAAAGGAGAGCGTTTTCACTGTAGCAGAGCAGGACTTACAGTGTGGTGAGTGAAGGTAAGGTTGAGAACCAGAGAGGAGACTCTGATGGATCAAATGAGTTATTGCTGAGGTCTCTGTAACAGATATCACATTTTGTCAAAACAAATACAAACAAACACACAAGTGTAGTAGACCAAAGGCGGTTTCTGGTGCTGAGAGGAATTTACACATAGTTGAGGGATTTCATGTCTGATAAATCTGGTAAAGATCCTACCAGCTTGTTGTGGGCTAAGTTCCTGAGTAAAACATGTATTCATTTCATTAGCCGAATATCAATGCCTAGAATGATGGATCTGTAAATAGTATACTCACAGTTCAATGGTGTTTGTGAGATTACTGAGATTCTCTGGAACTTTTCCAGTCAGAGTGTTTCTGTCAAGCCGACTGTTGCAAATCCAAAAGAGATAATCTTTTCTTAAGAAAATTAAAGAAGAAGAAAAATGAAGCCAAGGAAGAACAAAGAGATGGTATGTTGTTGTTACTCACAGAACCTCTAGTGTCTGAACGAGTCCTAAAGTGGAAGGTATGCTCCCTGTGAATCTATTTCCATCGAATAATCTGACATTTGAAACAAAAACAAAAATCAGTAGTGATGATCAGTAACCTTAAGCTTAAAATAATTTTAGTACTGTAATATGATTATTTGACTTACACATGGATCAATATCATCTCAGCGCTGAAAAGTTTTGGTGGAATAGTGCCTGAGAGCTGATTCTTGTTGAAGTGACTGCAATTTTTTTAACATTTTGCATCAGATGAAAGATCGTTGAAGACTAATGGAAGTCAATAGAGAAAGACTCACAAGTGTTTGGCTTTTAAGAGAAGATCAAGACCAGGACTAGAGCCTGATGAAACTGGAATTGGTCCTGTCAACTGGTTGTCCGCAAGATCCAACCAATAGACTTTGGTGAGGTTTCCTAGAGATGCTGGAATCTTGCCGGTGAAGTTATTCGAGTTCAAGGCCCTGAGAAAAATATGATGGCCAACCGTTCATTTCAGGGATAAGTAGTAAGATTCAACACTGCAAGAATTGGGAGTTTTTCTTACAAGAAAGATAGATCTTTGAGAAAACCGATCTCATTTGGGATGCTACCAGTGAAGCCACACCCAGCAAGTATACTGAAAACAATCCAGTACGAATGTTTTGTTAGATAGATAGACAACAACACAAAGGAAGAGAAAAAACAGAGAGAGAGATATTCTTACAGAATGTTGAGCTTTAGCAGATCTCCTAACCGGGAAGTAAGTGAGCCCGTGAGTCCTCGATTAAACGAAAGGTCCCTGAAACAACAACACATAAGTCTCCATTTTAGGTAAAGAGAAAGAAATAAAGAGACATTCCTCTATTATAATTCATCGTAAGAGACTGACAAAGATCTTAGTTCAGCTAGTTCTCCAATGTCCCCACTAAGCCTTCCTTTGAGACCCATTGTTGACAATCCCCTGAACGCAAATCAGTTTTCTTGCTCAGTACGTTACCGAAACAAAGCAAGTATATATATGAATGAGTCTTGAAACAAGATTACTCACAAAGCAGTGATTCGAGAGTTATTGCAGGAGACACCTTCCCAAGGAGTTCCACAAGGATCATCAGAGCCTCCCCAGCTAGGTGGCGTGTTGTCCCATTGATCCATCAAAGAACGAAGAGCGGCCGCTAATACAGTATCAAAGAAGCATTACAATCATTTCCATGGATCAAAATTCAATGCAAAAGAAAAGCAGAGTTCCTCAAATACCATCACGAGGGTCAGTGACTGATGAAATCAATGAGAAGACAGTGAACGAGCAAGCGAGACAGATCAAGAGAAACCGCGAAGTAGCGGTTAGGGTGGTTGTTGCAGCAACCATTGTTCCTCAAGAGACATGAGTTCTTGATGTTTGATATTTAAGTAAAAAGAAACAAATAGATTAAAGTAGCTTCCTTATGAGACAAGATTAAATCATTACCTCGTCAAGAACTCATGTCTCTTGTGTGTGGAAGTGTGCCAATAGGAGCACGAGTGGCACCAAGAAAAAGTTGGTTTCGTTTGCTTTCAATCAATTTTACTTCTCTTTGAAGTCAATTTAACGGTTCGCATGTCTCTTTTTCTTCAAAATACTTTAGTTATTAAAACATTTGAGTGATATACATCTCAAAATAAGTACAATATAATTTCAATGAACCAATGCAAATATAATCATTTAATCTCTCTAATCACGTAAACTTAAGTTACCGTTATGCTCTGTTTTCTAATCAAAGCAACCTTCTTTCATCATTATGCTAAGACAGAGAAGATAGTGGAACACCTACAATTACAAGTGGGTCCTGCCAATACCCAAAAATCCAACCATATTCTCAATATTGTTAAATTAACAAGACAATGGTGTCAGATAAAATAAACAGGTTAAAGGATTTGCAACAATTTTTTATATATATATTTAAGTGTAAACATGTCTCCTTATAATGGAGAATGAGTATTGTGTTTCAACTAATACATCGAAACAACATATACATAACATATGTGGCTATATAATTATAGCACAATATTAGGTGTTATGGATTAGTTCATTAGACTAAAAACCAAACAACCACCATCTTAGAGAGAGAGAGATAAGAATTTATCTTTTCCAAAAAAGGACATGTCCTAACGGTTTGTTAGCATCTCTTCTAAAATAAATCCCATCTTTTCGAGCAGTCCATTGACGTAGCTGACCACATCGAACTTTAGAGGCTGCTCGATATACTTCAATAACATAATAAAACTCATTTCTAGGCCCATGGCGTAACTCACAATCCCACTTTGTCCTTTCATTATGGTTGGTAACATCTGATAACTCAATGGTATAAGTAGCACCGACGTTTCTCAAAACTTTGACTCCTGAGTCTTGGCCATTCCAGCCACGACAACGATATTGGAGAGGAGTATTAGGACCGAGATCGTTCTCAATTACTATATGGTTTGATGCGCAAGCTTCATTCAACCCAAAATACGTAGCAATAACTAACATAAAAACTATGAAACCCTTCATTTTTTATGAAAGTTATTTGGCTATCGAGTATTATTTTTTGGTGAAAGATAAATTGGGTATGGAATGAATAATAAGATCATCAACGTGCAGTATTTATAGTTGTTTATTAGATAGTCTATTTGTGGTGTGAGCTAAATTTTAATAACAACCATAAAATAGATGGTCGGAGGAGAGGAGAGTTTACTTAATTTAGTGCCGAAATGTATGGTTAACCGATAACAAAAAAAAAAAAAAAAAAAAAAAAAAAAAAAAAAAAAGANATGAGATAAAACCAAATAAAATAACCTATGGAAAAAAAAAAAGTTGGATATGAAACATAAGAACATTGTGATGTGAAATGTTTTTGTTTGCTTTAGGATTCACATAAGTCTCAAAAAAAGAAAAGTCACAACCATTTTCTCCAACTAGTTGATCTAAGCTCACCAGAGAAGAACCTTGGAATGCTCAAGAGACTATTGACTCTAGTCAATCCTTCCAAAGCAGACCACTCTTCATCATCCTGTGCAACCGATATACATTCTGCAAGTGTCATTGTCATCATCTTCTTCGACTCAATCTCGCTACTCTTTTCCTCTTTAACCGGGACAATCTCGTCCTCCTCCTCCTCCTTGTTGCTGATACCGACACTCTCTATGGAGTCTTCTTTGTGTGAATCGTTTACCACATTGCTTGAAACTTCCATGGCTACTGATTCATCTTGTAGAAAGAGGCAGACCACAGTACAGTCGTCGTTTTTCGAAGTTGGATACTTGATTCTCCATGATCGAACCGCTGTGTCCACTAGAGCTCGAGCCGCTGTACTTCGACTAGGAGCTGAAGCAACAATGTCAACAGCTTCTTTGTTCGATAACACATCCCATACCTGAAACAAACATTCTTTAGCTCTAACGGTTTTGCAATTTAGTTTGCAAGAAGTTGAATGTTTAGTTACCCCGTCGCTTGCAAGAATGATGAACTGATCTCGTTCTGTAAGACGACGGTAGTTGATATCTGGAACTGAGATTAGACCGTAATCTTTGAGACAAAAGTCTCCAAAAGCTCGTGCCATTGCTAAACCTGGCGAATCGCTGTTTGGTAACCAAACACGAGCTACCTCAGGCTCGTCTTGCAACGCAAAGACTCTACCTTTACATTTCTTGATTCTCGCTGATTCACCTGAGAGGAGAGTACATAGAAAGAGAGAAAAAGTTACGGAAGTTTTTCATCTGGCTTCTTCTCACTTTCAAGATCAAAGTTTTGCGATGACAACATACTTGGCAAATCCGGTTTTAAGTCTACGGTTAGTTGTACAGCGAGCAAAGCATTGTCTTCTTCGCCTCTTGTGGCAAGAACAGCTCTCGAGTCACCAATGTTTCCAACCACCAAGTCCTCACCCTAAAGAAACAATCAAAAGCGATTAGTATTATTACAAATCGATGAGACTTAAGAAGCAAAATATCTAAGCAAAGTACCTGTTTGATCAAAGTGACTGAAGTTGTTCCGCTGCAGAAACAATCAATAGTTGGATGCATTTTTAACTCTTTATCAATCTGTTGACAAGTCTTGAGCAACGCATGTTTAAGAGACGGATACATGTCCGGAAGCTCTTCGTTGTTCTCATTTGGATTTAACTCACACCATTGCTCATCCATAGTAGTAACAACAGCCTCACTTCTCTGCGCTTCTTCTTCTTCTTCTTCTTCTGCATCTGTAGACTTGATTTGAAAACCATTCTCATCCACTAACCCGCTTTGGTTAGATTCTGAGGTCAGTTTCAGTTGCGTTGAGAGTGTGAATGGCAATGTATCTCGGACTTTCTTCGCCACCATATGACCAAATGGTCCATGTCCATCGAATACACCACAGAACACTGTATCGTCTCTTGAACAGAAGTTCTGAAAATTTAAAGTAGTAATCATAAGTTAAAAATATTGTCTTCATATGACAATGTAACACTAACTAGTGGTCCCTGAGGAAACAGGTCAAAGACTCAAAGACAGCACAAGAACAACACAAACGGCAAAACAAAGACACCTCATTTTCATCAAGCCTCTTAGCTCTGTGATGGTCCCAAGAAAATGAAAGATATAGACATGCATCATTCCAAGTTTCTCTTTCTCTTACTAAGCACAAAGCAACACAAGACTAAAGGCAATCATGTTCTGAAGATCCATTTTGTTCTGCAACAAGACACATGATGCAAGAAAGAAATCAAAACAAGTAGCTTTCATCAAACATGAAACAACATTTCTTCAACCAAATTGATCGAATGAGGACACAATACCCTAAATTGATGGATGCAAAAAAATAATAAGTGAAAGACCATCAATTTTTTTTTAGACAGAAAACGAACCTCAAAGACGAGCATAGCGTCTTGATTGGTTCCTTTCTTGCCTTGCTGTGTGTAAAGACATGCAATCTTACTTGAACCATTAGAAACCAACCGACCCAAAACCTGTTGAATCCCTTCGATTTCGCCGCCGCCCTTTAAATCTCTCGGCCGCCGCCACCGTCCGGAGCCTAATCTATCCTCCGACGTCTCGGCAGTAGTGGCGGTGGTGCTGGCTTCTCCTGGTTCCTTCCCAGTGGTCCTATCTACTGAATAACACAGACCCATTTTCGAAAATCCGGAGACAGAGCTCTCCAAGCTTTGAAAACAAGTTCAGTTTTTTATTTTTTTTTATATAAAAAGAAATGATTTTTGAAATCTGCGATATTTCTGGTGGGTTTGTCGGCAATGATTTTACGGTATAATCTCCACGGCGGATAAAGGAGCCAAACGAGAAAAACGAAATTCAGAAAAGAGCTTATAAAGGCTCAAAAACCGAGACTTGGACTCTATAGAAATGAGAATCCACTACTTTAGCTTTTAGCTTTAGCTTTAAGGACCTCGTTTTCAAATTTTTCTCTCGGGGAAACTGCTATTTTCTCGGGTAAAAAGACTCGTTCTACTTTGGCACTGCAAGAATCAAAAGGAAAAGAAGAGATGACAGAAGATCACATCTGTACAACATCAGATTCTTGTGAGTTGATTTACGATTCTCTCAACACAGTGATGCGCCAATACCCACAAAACCCAACGTTTACTTACTCCACTTCCGCCAAGAGAGAATTAAAAAACTTGAACAATTGAGAAAGTTGTGATGCAAAGAAAGAACAATTGAGAGAGAGAGAGAGAGACGAAATGACGATCAGACAAAGGTCATAGCTTTGGTTCCGCACGTGAGATCTTTTTTTTGTTTTTTCATTAATTTGAAGAATTATACTTTTTTAATTGAATAATAATTGTGGGAAAATTTTGGTTCTTGGCTGCTTCATCACCAGAAACTAACCCAATAGCGCGTTGCCACGTGTCAGAAACTCGGAGGTCTTTCGTCGTCTGGCTGCGTGTGATGATGCTTCGAATTTGGTTTGTTAATTGATCAAGAGGAGCAATTATTAACGGAGTATTTGATTAGACACAATTTCCCTTTCTGCCTTTGTTAATCCTAAATTCTGAAGCCAGCGAAATTTAGGGAAAAAATGATAATTTATGTACCCACTTGTGTTAACCTTTCACACATTTGAAACTAAATAATTGTTGATAATATCTGGTTCAATTGTTGTGTTTAATCTGAATTTTAGTTTGGTTTTCTATATGTGCTCAGTTCTCTGTATGAAGATAGAATCGTTTCAGTTTATACAGATTGAAACTAGGAAGCTCATTAATCACAAAACTACAAATAAAAGATCTACACATTTAAGCATTAATGAAAAGCACTTATGAGTGAAAATAGAATTCACGGATTGTGTGTTGGCCTATGCGACACGACGACAAAGTCTTAGTTGTCCCATTGAGTTGGTGAGAGATGATGCATTCAATTACACGCATCCAAATGGCTAAATCTATAAATCATCATATTACGATAAGCTTCTCAGTAACCCTTTTCGTACCAGTCAATATTACACATATCATTATGTAACCATGGTTATAAAATAGCTACCATGGTACATAACAAACATTCCTTAAAGCAAAACCTAAAAGACTAAAAATAATAACACAAATTAAAGTGATAGTAGGGAGTGATGTACTTAATGAATCAAATTACAAAAGCATCTGAGAGCAAATCTTATTGAAATACTTATTGCTGAGGATGAATCAAACTTCTAAAACTTAGCCACGCATCTTCTCAGGTTACTTAGGAAATCAAACCTGGAATTTGAACAGAGAAGTATGAGTTTTTTGGTGGTCATATATAGTTGAACTGAAAAAGATTGCAGAAAGGATGGTTGTGGTTAGCTACTGAAGCTTACTTGGGCGTGTTCGGTTTTGTATTTCTGAAGCTCTTCTTCTGCACAAATGAGCCTATGAACACACACACACACACACACACAAAAAAGGATGTTGGATTTCAAGCAAAAGCCTAAGAAAGGTACACAAGGAGATGCTTTCAATAGTTACCTCCATTGCAGATCGGTTATGTCGTGGAGCAATTCTTTCTCTCGTTCATGTGCTGCTTCAAGCTGTGATTCAATTCAACAGAAGAGCACTTGTGCTAAGTTCCAATTCTTTGGAGGAATATGAAGTCAATCATAATTTTTTTGTTGCATTACCATGGATTTCTCAGTAGGAGCTACAGTAGATTGGTGTACGCTTCCAGTCTCAAGTGCACGTCCGTCTACATCAGAGATATAAAGGAAATTTCAAGTCCCATGGAATGAAAAGTGTAATCAGAAGGGAGAGAATATAATGCAGGCAGAAAAATAGTGAAAGTTGCAAGAATTTAACCTGCCAACTCTCGGTTGGTGAGTACTTTCATCATATGCAGAATGTTATCCTGTTTTGGGACGATGTAAAACGTGTTATGAAAATTTCTCATCATTGACAGATAAAAAGAAGAAGTAGAATCTAAGAAGAAGAAAAAGGCATACTCTTTCCAAAATGTTAGTTTGCAGAACCGGATAAACCAATGGGTAGACGTATGAGCTGGTTAGATTTGGTAATGTGACATCGGATCCTACAACAGAGGGAGGTAGCGAAGCAGAAGAATGTTGGGAGAGCACCTGCATAACCGCGAAAATGTTCGTTTTTTTACTGAGAAACCTTGAGATGAATATATATATATATATATATATA
>OVBJ01001325.1:0-30074 GCA_900406535.1 Noccaea bulbosa
ATACTTCATGTAGCTAGACATACATTAAATTTGTTCAGATGTTTGAACATGTTGTGGCCTATACTTCGTGTAGCTGACAAACTTTTTTCCAAAAATAAACACTTGATTGGAATCGACTTTTTTTCTTTTGTTAAATATCGGAACTGATAACATATGCAATAACAATGCAAATACCCAACAAGAAATCCCGATAAAGTTAATTAAAACGTCAGAAATACCTGTTCCATATACATATAAACGACTGCCAAATCAAGTATATATAAATAGACTGAATTATATGATTATGAAATGGCATGTGGTATTAATTGTTGTTGAACACAAGTTACACAAAGTGAGCAGAAATTACTTCCTCTGTTTTATAATATAGAAGTTTAAGCTTTGTGCACACAAATTAAGAAGCCATTTGATTTTTGTATTTTTAAAAATAAAATTTATTTTATCATCAATTCCAAAATATTTTAACTAATAAAAACATAATATACAGAATATAAATAATTAAAAATAACAAAAACACATTAAATTTTATATAGAAACTCTAAAACCTTTTATATATTGAAATAAATAAAAAATTTAAAAACCCTTATAAAATGAAACAGAAACAGAGAGACTGTAATTCTAGCTTCTAAATATTATGATGACACGTGACAGAAACTCGTGACGTCGGATCCACATGCTCTTACTTTGTGCAGTGCCACGTGACGGGAAACGGAAAAGCATCACATGATTGACCAGGATCTAATGAACTGTCCATTCAGAGAGTGACACATGTCTAAATGACAGAACTTATCACGTGTACTTTATTCCGACCGTCCCCCCCCCCCTCTCGCAAGTGCTAGCGTTTTCTTTCCTTCTTATTTTTAATGTTTCGTAATTTATATTTCAAGTACAATTCTCAGTCTCCTAGAGATTACGTGCTTCTTCTTGTTTTGGTTTTTGTGTCGTGCAATATTGTATAAGCAAAGAATCAAACAAACATATAGCTAGCTAGATAATGTGCCCTCCTAAAATATAAACTGTTTTTTTTTTATACACCTTTATTGGCTGATTCAATCAACTCTGATAAGAAAGCATCAAAGTGCTGCTACAAAATAAGATAATTCCTTGGTTCAATAGTTTAACGGATACAAGTCATAATATCCATGAGATCTAAATTTGGATTACCATATCCCAAGTTTGGAGTATCTTCTGATTACAAGATAAATCATTCACAGACTAATTGATGTGGGACTAACTAATGTGGGACTAAATCATTTAGATAATGCATGTGGGACTAATTGCTAATCGCTAAATTTCATTGGCTGTGACTCTTTAAGACATGTGTCGCGTCGCTAAACAATTTCACTAATGAATAAAAAGTTATACAAAACTTATGAAAAACTAAATTATTACACAAGCAGGATACACAAAATAAGTGAATTTGACGATGAATTTCGTAGAAAAGCCCCTAACTCGCTAATTGATCTCTAAATCCATTATTTTCCTTCTCGATATTCGATCTTACTCTAATGCGAATTGTGTGCGTGGGTAGCCTTCCTTGGCCGAACCTCAAAATTGCACACAGCATAAGAAAACTCTGATGCTTCCAATAACAGTTAACAGTACGATGTCACGTGTTTATACTATTATTTTTTCCAGTA
Source organism: Noccaea bulbosa (assembly GCA_900406535.1). Taxonomy (NCBI): domain Eukaryota; kingdom Viridiplantae; phylum Streptophyta; class Magnoliopsida; order Brassicales; family Brassicaceae; genus Noccaea; species Noccaea bulbosa. The sequence goes on from OVBJ01001325.1 coordinate 1,638, forward strand.
AGAAATTATTTGCTTTAGTCATAACCTCAATGATTGTTTCTACGTACGGCCGACTAAAATGTAATCAGTTTCACTGTGTATATATATTCATGTAATCAGTCAAATAACCAAGTCTATTTTATTTTAAGTATAGCAATCACAGTCTCCAACTTCACACGGATATTCTTACTCGAAATTATAGGTTTAAGTTTTATGAAGAAATTTTAAACAAACCAAAATAAGTTTTGTGAAGAGTATTGATCAATCTAACTATTGAATACACAAAATGTTTTATTCATGTCCATCTTTTGTTTATTATGGCTCATGTGAATTCTTAGTTACAAGGTTCTGAAGTTGATAACTAAAATAGTTACACTCAGTTTAATGACTTTTGGCCTATTCTGCCGACGTGCTATTAGCAAGAAAATGTCAAAATCAACTGTTTCACGTCATTTTATTTTGTCATCAATAAGTCAAATGTTGTTTTAGCCCCGTAGAAGCTTGCAAAAGTCAAATAATGATTACCATTTAGAATACCAATTTTGGACGAATATTGTCCTTTACTTTTTCTTTAATACTGAAATTAGGTGTATCAGCCCCAGCCCAGAGACTTCAAGGTTCAAGCTGTAAATGGAAATGACATTCATGGTGTAACTAACATTTTCACCGATAAAAAAAGGTAGTTAAATAACGAATCCTATTAATGTGTGCCTTAAAAGAACATGTGTTAGCTGCTGAAAAAGGCTGAGGACCACACTATGCCTTCTTCCATCATCCGCCTTCCTTTTCTTTTATTCTTTAGCCTCTACGTTACACCAAAAGGAAAAAAAAAAAAGGAAAAAATCTCCAAAATATTAATTTGTCTATTTTAATTGTGTGCCACAGAAATCCATAGTAAATGTTTTCTCACAGACTTTTTATAATCGGGTTTTCTACTATGTATCTAACATTAGCAAAAAGCCAAAACACTTTAAAAATAATATAAAAACACCAAAAAAGCGAAAGACAAAATTTGGAAATATTATAGATTAGCACCAATTCGTATACATCACTATCTAATATCTATAGTGGTGTCATATTTGGTGTCCTAACACCGATTCGTTAATTCTACAAATTACTAGGTTATCCCCTGTATAACTGTATTACTCGATTAGTGCCTTCAACAACCAAAAAAAAAAAAAAAAAAAAAANGACGAACTTATTCTTATACAATAACTAGTTATTTTAATCTCTTTCGCATGTATGGCAACATCACAGTAACATTTTTTCGCCAAAAACACATTATTTGTAGCTTTTGCAAATAAATAGCAGTCTAAAATAAAAGGGAGAGACGACAAAATAAAAACGGTTTGATAGGGATAGTTCGGTAATTCTCAGCCCGACTTTAGTATAAGTAAACCGGACGGTTAAGTGGCTAAGTCTTTCTTATTTCTTCTTCATCTTCATTGTCTTCTTCAACGTCCCCTTCTCTTCCACTCTCCGTCCCTGCGATATTACAGAGATAGAGATAAAGATTGAGAGAGAGAGAGAGAGACAGATGCGAAATTATCTTTAACGCTATCTCTCATAGATATTTCAACAAAATTCTCGATTACTACTTCTTTTCAGTTTCACTCGGATTTCGTGAAATCTCAGATTTTTTTTAAGATTGAGCTGCAGCTCCTTTTTCTGTCGCGGCTGTTTTTAGGTGTATATACTTAGTTTAGGGTTTCGATTCGTCTCATGGAATTAAAATAGCTACTTCGATTCCTGGGAATCTCTATTCTTCTGGTTTTGTTGAAAGGGAAAAAAAAATAATGTCGACGAAGATCAAAGGAGAGCATCTGATCTCTAGAAGCTTCGTATCGAAGAACTGGACATTTCTACTCTGCTTTGCGAGTTTCTGCTTCGGTATGTTCTTCACCGATAGGTATGATTTAAATCTTTTTTTTTTTTTTTTTTTTTTTTANCCAGCTGTTTTTGAATAGTTTGATTTTACGTTTCGTATTTCGGTGGATTCCGATTATATGATTTCATTTTACTTACAACTTTTGTTTTTTGAGGATTTTAAAACTTTTTTCTCCTTTGATTCTCTGAGTTTTATTGACTGTGTTCATCGCCATTATTATAAGCTCGCTGTTTTTTAATTTTGGATTTCGATTTGTAAATTCTATCAATTAGATCCGCGATTCTAGTCTATTTCTTGAGCTATTATTATTCAGATTTTTTCTTGTGAAGTAGAAATTAGAATGAGATTTTGATCACTCACTCACTCACAATCCCACATGATGATTTGACCTCTAAAACAAGCTAAAAGACACGATTTTGAAAATATAAGACTCTTTCTCTCACAACATTTTGGTATGAAATTTTAATGTTTTGCAGGATGTGGAATATTCCGGAGGCCAAAGACATGGCTCGACCATCCGTAACAGAAGCTGAAAGATTGAAGCTAATCTCCGAAGGCTGTGATCCAAAAACAGTGAGTTTGAATCCATTTTCTACTAGTTTTGGTTGGGTTTGTAGGAAGATTTTCTAAACAAATCTGTACGGTTTTCATTTAGCTTTACCAGAAAGAAGTAAAACGCGATCCCCAGGCTTTGTTTGGTGAAGTTTCCAAGACTCATAACGCTCTACAGTAAGTTAAAATCTTGTGATCCAAATACAGAATCTATTGGGGGGGGGGGGGGGGTANCGTTCTTGTTTTAAAACTTCAGGACATTGGATAAGACCATTTCAAGCTTAGAGATGGAGCTAGCCGCAGCAAGATCGGCGCAGGAGTCTTTAGTGAACGGTGCTGCTCCTATATCGAATGACATGGAGAAGAAGCAGTTACCGAAGAAAAGACGATACTTGATGGTTGTAGGGATCAATACTGCTTTCAGTAGCCGAAAGAAGAGAGACTCTGTTCGAACCACTTGGATGCCTCAAGGTTCCAACACCACTTTTTTCAAGCTAATTCATTATCTTCAAGATTGCTGATCATCTGATGGTTGTTTCTGTTGAAAACGCTCTGCTTTGTAGGTGAGAAAAGAAAGAAGTTGGAAGAAGAGAAGGGAATTATTATACGGTTTGTGATTGGTCATAGGTGAGAGTTTCAAACCTCTTTTAGTATTAATCTCACACTCACTGTGTCCTCACATAGTTTGTCATTTGGTTCTTTAGTGCCACGGCTGGTGGGATTCTAGACCGATCCATTGAAGCAGAGGACAGAAAGCATGGAGATATCTTGAGATTGGTAACCTTTTAGATTGATGTCGAAAACCGTTATTATCTATCAGTTTGTTAATCTTCATTTTTGATTCCACTTATGATTTTTAACAGGACCATGTTGAAGGGTACCTGGAGTTATCAGGCAAAACGAAAACGTATTTTTCTACAGCGGTTTCAATGTGGGATGCAGATTTCTATGTCAAAGTAGATGATGACGTTCATGTAAATATCGGTAAGCTAATAGCAAAAGTAGAGAAACATTTTTTTTTTCCTCATTTTGTATTGTTGCTAACGAGGTTGGATTGTTTTGTTGAAATGTTCACAGCAACTCTTGGGGAAACTCTTGTTAGACACAGAAAGAAACCTCGAGTCTATATCGGCTGCATGAAGTCTGGTCCAGTCCTATCTCAAAAGTAATATCCAAAAATTTCTCTAACTTTTTCATTTAAATCAGTTTCTTGGTTTTGTTTTTAACTCACGTTTTTTTTTTTTTTTTTTTTTAGGGGNCACGAGCCTGAGTATTGGAAATTTGGTGAGAACGGGAACAAGTACTTCCGTCACGCTACTGGACAGTTATACGCCATTTCAAGAGACTTGGCTTCTTACATTTCCCTTAACCAGTAAGCTTTAGAACTTCTTTTTTGGTATCGTATTCATATGCCTCATTTCCTCCATCTAATTTCTCTGCTTTGTTCAAACGTTTCAGGCATGTTCTGCACAAGTATGCAAATGAGGATGTTACATTAGGTTCTTGGTTTATCGGTCTTGATGTCATTCATATCGATGATCGAAGGCTATGTTGCGGCACTCCTCCTGGTACTTTCTCGGTTTCTCTTCCTTTCCATCCAAACCTTGACCAAAATCTTGAATCTTGAATCTTGGGGAATTACAGATTGTGAATGGAAGGCACAAGCAGGCAACATATGTGTAGCTTCGTTCGACTGGACATGTAGCGGTATCTGCAAATCCGCTGATCGGATTAAAGAGGTTCACAAGCGATGTGGTGAACCGGAAAACGCTATTTGGAAAGCCACATTTTGAAGCCTTCCTTTCCCCAACAGATAAATATAGATAATATAAAAGAATTAGTTGCTTTTAAGAAAATCCAACGGCCATCAAAATGATGGGTCACGCAGAAAACAATTCGTCTTCTGCATATTATTGTTGTATCATAGTTACTTACATAGGAGAGGACTAGAAAAAAGATAATAAGTGTGAACCTCTTTGCAAGGATAGCGTTTGCGTTTGAGAATGGTATGCGACAAGCGTTTCCGTTTTAGTAGAAGGAAACCAGCCGCTGCAGCCTGCAGCAAACGCTCCTGCGTCTTTCTTGTCATGGTTGTTTGAGAGTGAAGTAGCTTGTGGGTTTTAGATCAATACAAAGTTTTTTTTTTGGTTGTAATGTTAAGGTAATCAATACAAAGTTACAAACAACAGTATCATTGATTTGATTTAAAGTTTCGAACTTTCGATTTTGGATGATAAATCAGATTTCAAGTTTGAAAACCTTCTTCATTTTAGACTTTACTTTGAACTTTTTAAGAAACTAACGTGTATCTTGTTACAAAGAAATAAATATAAGGTGAAAATAAAACATTGTCTATAGTAATCGGATTCAATAAAAGATGCTCTTTTATTTACTCTGTGCCACAGAGTCTCTGGTTCAATGAAGCTACGGTTAGGACTTGTGCGTTTGGTGGAGGAGTAAAAGAAATTGGGATTAGTTGAGACGAAAAGTTGAGACGAAAATGTTGTAGGAACTGAGAATTTTTCATTTTAATTCTGCTCCTTAGCTCTCAACGATAATGTGAGAGATGAATCAGGATTTCGTTTCTTACTTGCTTAAATGGGTAAGATTTTTCTCTCGTCCTCATCTTGATACCATGAATGAAGTATTGAAGTATATTGGAATGACCTCATCCTTCTCATTGACATCGTAAAGTATATATATATATATATATACAACTAGCTAGGAGGACATGACCTCTTGTCTTCCCATAACAATTTATCTCCTATACACATTTATCACTATATATATACATATATATACAACTAGCTAGGAGGACATGACCTCTTGTCTTCCCATAACAATTTATCTCCTATACACATTTATCACCCCTAATACATCTTTTGGTGATTTAGTATAAAGTGGTGAAATATCATGAGCTCAAACGTGTTTTCTGAGTTTAAAGTGGTGAAATATCATGAGCTCAAACGTGTTTTCTGAGTTTTGTTCAGAAGAAATAAAAAAAAAACTAAAAAAAATAAAAAACGCTTGAGGGAACCAACTTTTGTTTGAGTGGATAATTCACGAGAAAGTGATTGATTTCAAGTATAGATTCAACACATTATTACATTTGTCTTTGTGACATTTGTCTTTGTTTCATTTTTATATTCTTCTGTTAAAGTGTTTTTTCTTTTGATATATATGTCACCGTTTCTTTTGTATTGGGAATATATACTCTTTTTGGTTTCTTCCCCCACAATTTTTTTTTTTTTTTCCCCACAATTTACGTACGACCTTTAGTTGTATTCTTCGTAACATTTACCTTTATTTACAGTCTCTCTTCTTTTCCATCGGTTTCAGTTTTCCCTTTAAATCACATTTCCTTCTCCTCTTTACAAGTAGTCTTCCTTTTTTCATAATCATATCTGGTTTGCTTTGCAAAGTTTGGATTTGGATTAGTGGCACTGAATCTGCGAGTTCCAAACAATTTGCGTGGTATGTTTTTCAGTTTGTAGTGATTGTTGTGATCAACAAATGTGTGAACAGTATGGGTTTTGGTTAACTTTCGATCTCAAAGAAGAATGAGCTTATTGAAAGCTAAAAATGGGAAAACAAAGTATGGTCATTTCCCACTACATGTGAAGGAGCAATCCAACAAGTAGATAGAAACAAGCGGTCGGGTTCTTTAGTTTAAAGTGTAGATAAGTATCATTCCTTGATAGACTCAAACAACACTGTTCTAATCAAAGTCTTTGTCCCTTTACTCCTTTATAAACAAAAAGAAAACTATTTCTAGAGATAAATATTTATTTTCATTTTATTTGGATTATCAGTAGGGATAAATATCACGTAATATTAGAGATAAATATATTGCTTACTCTTTCCATGTTTTTATATGTATTGTATGTTGAATTCAACACAATTTTCTCCACTTAATTTCAAGTATAGATTCAACCCATTATTACATTTCTAAAAAAAAATTGAGTTTCTTATTCAACACAATTTCTCCACTTAATTTCAAGTATAGATTCAACACATTATTACATTTCTAAAAAAAATTGAGTTTCTTATTCAACATACCATTATAACTAGTCAACACATATCATTTATTAAAACTGTAAAGATAAATATCTTGCTTATTCATTCCATGTCTTTTATTTATCTGCAGGATATAAATACAAAGGTGTGTGGTGAGAAAGATTGTTTGATAAAAGAGAGAGTTTACAACTTGAAGCTATGGAGGAAACGGGTTTGACTCTGATGTGGTTCCCTTTGATAGTCTTTGGATTGTTTGTTCTGAAATGGGTGTTGAAGAGGGTCAATGTTTGGATTTATGAGTCCAAACTTGGTGAGAAGAAACATTATCTGCCACCAGGAGATTTGGGATGGCCTTTCATAGGCAACATGTTGCCCTTCCTTAGAGCTTTCAAAACATCTGATCCTGACTCCTTCGTCCGAAGCTACTTCACAAAGTACATATATATTTCCTCTTTCTCTTCAAACAATCTCACAAAGTTGATCTGTTTCTGAAAATACCTTCTGCTTTAGTTAGAAAAGATTTTATGGAATTTTTGTTGCTTCCATATTGATTTAGGTATGGGCGTAATGGTGTTTATAAAGTACACATGTTTGGGAACCCAAGTGTAATAGTAACAACACCAGAGACATGTCGGCGAGTGCTAACAGATGATGATGCCTTCCAGCCAGGCTGGCCAAAATCTACCATGGAACTCATTGGCAGGAAGTCCTTTATCGGTGTATCCGAAGAAGAACACAAGCGGCTCAGGCGTTTGACCGCTGCTCCTATCAATGGCCCTGAAGCTCTCTCTGTCTACATAAAGTTCATTGAAGAAGCTGTTGTTACTGATCTTGAAAAGTGGTCCAAGATGGGAGAAATCGAGTTCTTGACTCATGTGCGTAAGCTTACGTTTAAGATCATTATGTACATATTCATGAGCTCTGAGAGTGAGCATGTCATGGATGTCTTGGAAAGTGAATATTCCAACCTCAACTATGGAGTTCGATCCATGGCTATCAATCTTCCTGGTTTTGCTTTTTATAAAGCATTGAAGGTAAACAAAATAACCTTATTGTTTTTTTTTTTGTTTTTTTTTTTTTTTTTTTTTTTTTTTTTTTTTTTCTCCGTTTTGGTATTNCTCTTGTTGGCATATTTCTTGGGATTTGAGGATTTGTGTTATTTTTCATTTATACAGGCAAGGAAAAAACTGGTAGCTGCCTTTCAGTCCATAGTGACTAACAGAAGAAATCAAAAGAAGCAGGATGTGTCATCCTACAAAAAAGACATGCTTGATAACCTGATAGATGCTAAAGATGAAAATGGAAGAACTTTGGAAGACGACGAAATTATTGATGTTTTGTTGATGTATCTTAATGCTGGTCATGAATCCTCAGGACACACCATTATGTGGGCTACCATTTTCCTGCAGGAACACCCTGAGATTCTTCAGAAGGCAAAGGTAAAATGAGAAGATATGTTTTTTTTTTTTTTTTTTTTTTTTTTTTTTTTTTTTTTTTAAAAATTAAAANACAATCTTTTGAGTTGTGATACAATCTTTGTACCATAGGAAGAGCAAGAGAGGATTTTGAAAAGGAGAGCGCCAGGCCAGAGTTTGACGCTTAAAGAGACACGTCAAATGGAGTATCTTTCACAGGTCAAGTTTCTGCCTCATTGCAACACAAGTTTAATGGCGTTTTATATCATATAGTATGATTTTTGTTATAGAGTCTTTTCACTGATAGGGAAAGGCTTTTACCAGGTTATTGATGAGACTCTTCGAGTAATAACATTCTCTTTTACGGCCTTCCGGGAAACAAAGTGTGATGTCCAAATGAATGGTCAGTATATTTACTCATTACCTACATGGAACAAAGTAAATCATCTTAAGAGCGTTTATACATATCATTTCTTATGTTTTGTATTCAGGTTATATCATACCAAAAGGCTGGAAGGTTCTGACTTGGTTTAGGGACGTCCATTTGGACCCTGAGACCTACCCGGATCCAAAGAAATTTGATCCTTCTAGATGGGAGGTATGTAGAGATGATAAAGTTGTTGCATTTTACAATTAAACAGTCTTTGTAAATTGTATTAGGTGTGTCAAAAGTAACTGAACACTGTCTGATTTATTCTACAGGGATACACACCAAAAGCAGGCACATTCCTTCCTTTTGGTTTAGGAGGCCGTCTTTGCCCAGGAAATGATCTTGCCAAGCTCGAGATTTCCATTTTTCTTCATCATTTCCTCCTCAAATATCGGTACTCTCTCTCTCTCTGCTTATAGTTCAGATTTCTTGTTCTCAGTTTGCATATCATTTTCTGTTTATAATGGTGAAATTGCAGCGTGGAAAGGAGCAACCCTGCTTGTCCGGTCATGTACTTGCCTCACAACAGGCCCAAAGATAATTGCTTGGCAAGAATCACCAAAACGACGCCGTAATCATCTTCAAATTTAAGCTTCTTTTCGGGTTCCATTGTCTCATCTCCTCTTAGAACTCGATCCAAAACCGACTTGGTTTATATTATGTTTCCTAATAAAAATATATGTATGAATAGGCTGAAGGATTTTCAAATGTCATGTTGAAACTTTTATTTGTTCAAGTTCAAATTTTTTTTTTCTTTTTTTTTTTTTTTTTCAAGTTCAAATTTGGTTACAATTATATAAAGATAAATCGAATTGCCTATTTTTTTTTATACTCCAGTTTTTAGTTTGTGGTTTGAGTTTCGTTTGGTTTGATCATAAGTTTAGCTTTGCTCTTCATTTCGCATTTACTAGCCAATTTGTGCATTTATTTCTTCTCTTTCGTTATCTAAATGGTACTATCAAACTTGTACTACAAGTGGATGATTGACTTCTTAAAAATAAAACGAAAAACTTATCATATATTTAATTTTGATGGTACTATTTTGACAGTAATAGTTGTACTTACTTTTCTCGAATTAAAATTAGGATTATGTAATAAGCCACACAGCACAGTACAACAACACCGTTATCTCCTGTCCACTATCTGAGTTTAGAGTCATAAACACAGGCAACAGATAGACAGCTCGACTCTTGTACCCTTTGATTTCTTCTTCTTCCATTTCTTAATTTTCAAATTTAGGATTATTGACAAGGTTCATCATCACACAATTCTGGCAAACAAAAGCCCCATAAATTGATCCGTAATTAGTGTTTCTTTCACTTTCGTGTACTTTTCCTGTTTTGGTTTTTTGGCTACATTTAGATTCTGTAACCTCTCTCACTTTTGCTTTTCGAATTTCGTTTTTTCGGGTTGTTACTTCTTTATCCATTTTTTAGCCCCGATTTTTTTGGGCGGGGGAGGGAAAAAGAGGTTGGATTTTGATTTTCCGGTGAAAAAAAAAATGACGACGAGAGGAGGCAGATCGGAGAAAGTTAAGAGAATTTTCCACCAATTCGACGTAAACCGTGACGGCGGGTTAAACCGGGAAGAGATGTCAGCTCTCGTCGTCTCCGTTAACCCTAGGGTGAAATTCAGCGACGAACAGATTAGCGCGATCCTCGACGAAGTATTCCGAACCTACGCCGAATTCATCGACGGAGACAAAGGTTTGACCTACGACGGTCTTCTCCGAACTTACGACGACGGCGCCGGAGATGTCGATCGGGATTTCGACGCTTTAGGGATCGAATTCAGCGCCGGCGAGACGGCAAAGGGCTCGGAAGCTTCGTCGTCTTCGATCACCGACGAGAGAGCCGTGGAGGCGCGGAAGAAGCAGAGAACCCCGAACGACGGCATCGTCTTCGACGAGACGTGGAGACTCGTCGACGATTTGGAGATTCTGGTGAAGAGACTGAAATCGAAGCACGAGAAAGACGGGAAACCGAAATCCGACAACAACAACAGCAACAACAACGTGGACGCTCTCTCCGACGCCGGATGGTCGAGAGAGCTGGGTGGTCCGTCTTCCGATACCTCCGACAAGAGAATCCACTGGGAAGAAGAAGAATCGAGCCACGATTACACAGCCTTCGTCAAGGAGCTAGGAGCGTTGAGAAGCAGAGCAGACGGAGCTAGATCAAGAGAAGAAGCTTTCGACGGACACATGGCGATCGGGAAAGTCTTGCACGAGCACCACCTGTTCAGAGAAGCTCTCGTCAGCTTCAGGAGAGCTTGCGAGCTGCAGCCAACAGACGCGAGGCCCCATTTCAGAGGCGGGAACTGCCTCTACGCTTTGGGCAAGTTTCAAGAGTCGAAAGACGAGTTGTTGCTGGCGAAGGAAGCTGCGGAGTCAGGTGGGAGTCAGTGGAGTTACTTGCTTCCTCAGATTTACGTCAACCTGGGGATCTCCCTGGAAGGAGAAGGTATGGTTTTAAGCGCTTGTGAGTATTACAGAGAAGCTGCGATTCTGTGTCCAACGCATTATAGAGCGTTGAAGCTTTTGGGGAGTGCTCTGTTCGGTGTAGGAGAGTATAGAGCCGCTGTGAAGGCCTTGGAGGAAGCTATATCCATGAAACCGGACTACGCCGACGCGCATTGCGATTTGGCGTCGTCGCTTCACGCTATGGGGGAGGATGAGAGAGCGGTTGAGGTTTTCCAGAGAGCTATAGATTTGAGACCTGGTCATGTCGACGCTTTGTATAACTTGGGAGGGCTTTACATGGACTTAGGTAGGTTTCAGAGAGCTTCTGAGATTTACACTAGGGTTTTAGCCGTGCGGCCTAACCATTGGCGAGCTCAGCTCAACAAGGCTGTGTCTTTGCTGGGAGCTGGAGAGAACGAAGAAGCGAAGAGAGCGTTGAAGGAGGCTCTGAAGATGACTAACCGAGTCGAGCTGCACGACGCGATCTCTCATCTGAAACAGCTGCAGAAGAAGAAGAAGAAGAAGGCCAACGGTGCGAGCGAAGAAGGTCCTTTCGTCGTCGTGGAGCCTTCAAGATTCAAGACGGTTGGCGAGAAGACGACTCTGAGACCTGATTTAGCGACAGCGATTCAGATCAGAGCTTTCCAGAGAGTTACAAGGCTTGGGAAATGCGACGTTGAAGGGCTGAGAAGAGAGATGAGAGACAACGACGTGCCTGTTTCTTACTCCGGGAACGTAGGGCCGACAAAGTCTTTAAGGAAACCCAACTTGGAAGAGATTCTCCGGCGTCTGCTTAATGTCCTGAAACCGGAAACTTTCCAAGGAGCGGTTAAGGCTATAAACGAGAAGATCCTCTCGGTTCTCGATGATTCGGGGTCGGGAAGAGTCGATTTAGGAATGTTCTACGCGGTGGTTGCTCCTTTATGCGGTGGACATCCGGATAAACGGAAAAGAGTAGCGTTCGAGGCGCTTCTTTGGAGACCTGTAAACGAAGGAGGAAGCTCACAGATTACGAAAATGGATGCTGTCAAGTACATCAAACTGTTGAGAGCTATCTACATACCGTCACAAGGAATGAGCGAAATGTTGGAAGTTCATGGAGAAGCCGATGATGCGATGGTAACGTTCAACCAGTTTCTTGGGATGTACGATGATTCAGAGTGGGGATTTGGTATCATGTCGACCGTTGTGAAGCTCGAAACAAGAGATAGGAATCGACATGGGAACCAGGTTTGCTCGGTTTGTCGGTATCCGATCATCGGGTCTCGGTTCAAGGAAGTGAAAACCGGGTTTAGCCTTTGTAACCAGTGTTATAGCGAAGGTAAGGTTCCTCCAACGTTTAAACAGCAGGAGGAATATAAGTTCAGAGAGTATGGGAGTGAAATGGAAGCCATGAAAGCCAAGTGTGTTTGTTTTTCAATGCAGTCTCATAAAAAACCGATTGCCACTTAGATATATAAATCTCTGTGGTATATTTTCCACATTTTGTTTCTTAATTTGTAGTATTTTTTTGTTATTAAGTTCTGTCATGTGTGTATAGTTTTTGATGAAGTGTTTTGATGAAGTGTGTGTTAGTGAGCAAGCTATGATGTATATGTATTTTTGTACTCTAAAATTGATTTTTTTTTTGCCCCTAACTGTTTTGTTTCCATCCATTTTCGGGACTAATTTGATTAAGTCAATGCTCGTGAATGCTTCAACATGAATAAGGCTTGGCCGAGTCTTCAAAAGTTCAAAACTAACAAATCAAATTATTATTTTTATATCAGTTTGTATAAGTCCTGTTATGTCAGAATCAAGAATCAGGCCAGGCCAGAATCAAGAATCAAGAATCAGGCCAGGCCAGAATCTAGAATTTCGTACAATTTATAGTTTCATATTAATGCTATTTTTGGCATGATTGCTTTTTTTTTTTTTAGTTTTTATATTTCAGTGGTGTTTTTTTTTTTTTTTTTTTTCTCGCATGGATGGACATGACATTTTAGATAACTATAACTATATTTTGAGGAAGTTAAGAAAAGAAAAACTATATGTTGAGGACCACGTTTTATTTCCTCTTCTTTAGGGTCAGCAGGAGTGACATACGAAAGAAATAAAGTAAAGTAAAAATGTAGAAGAATTAAAGAGACTTCTGATCTAAGAACTGTAGTATGATGTCAGAAGTTAGATAAGGTGCAAGTATGTACAGATAATGGAACCTTAGATCAGGAAGAATATATAAATTGTTATCTTCATTTCTATTTTTCTTTCTTGGGGTGCCGAAACTTAAGGAGATTATTCTTGAAATATTGCGAAATAATATGCAAATGACATAAGCCAATGGCAGTGGATCAACTAGTCGTCTCTCTACCCAATCACATTACCCTTCCCGATTTTTCTATTCTCTATCTCTTTCCTTGTTTCTTACGTGTGTTGCGTTGTATAAGCTAAGTCAAATGACATTATTATGGGTCTAAATGGTAACCGAGGAATGCTGCTGAATACGGAATCTGGCTGAATTAATTGATGAATAGTTGCAGAATTTGGCTGATTAGTTAGTAGTATGAATGGTAACAGCTGAATGTTGCTGAATGCGGAATAAATACCTAATAAATCATTTATGTAACAGAATAACAAAATATTTATCCAGTTAAATTAATAAAATAAATAAAAATATATAATTGTGAAATAAATTAAATAATATTTAAATCAGATAAATCATTTAAAATATACAGAATTTAAGATTATATTTTACAGTAATTTATTAAACATCAAAATTTAAAACTTAAATATTCATTTAAAAATTTAATATTTTTTTATATTAACAATTCACTTATAAAACTCATCATATTTTTTCTGTGATTTTTCGAATTTTTTGCTGCTAATTAACTAATTTTCTTTTAATATAAAACTTTTTGTATTTTTTGTTGATCTTTCAATTATTTTGGTGCAGATGGACTAATTTAAAAATAATAATAATAATAATAATCAGTTGTATTTCTGGCTACAAAGTTTTCATCGAATTCCTCAACATTCTTCCAACTCAACTGGTTACACACCAAAATAATTCAGCTACATTCTTATCATTCCACAATTCCTGAATCATTTTTTAGAGACCTTTACATTTGCTTCTATTTTTTGTTGGAAATTTTTTGTTGACTGGTTTTATTATGAATTTTGTTTATTTGGTCAATATATTGGTTTATTATTCCCTCGCTCCTCTCCGTTCTCCCACCTACACATATTTCAACACACTCACTCTCTCTTCTCTCTCTACTGTCACCTCTTTTTAATGTTGCTTCTCTCTCTATCCTTCTAATTCCACACAAATTCCTCAATCAATTCCTCAATACTAACTGGTGACATACAACTAAAATTCAGCCAAATTACTCCCAGTTCCACAATTCTGCAGTCACCAATTCTATAATTTATGATCCTCAAAATTTAGTTTTTAGGTGGCTACTTGAGTTTAGCTTAAATATAGATTCTCTAAGATCCATAATATAGATTTTTTTTATAGCATATATAATGATCGTGGACCATTCCACTAATGTTAACTGATTGTGAGATGAAAAAGTTTAATATTGTGTAAGAGGATGTATTTGATAAATCATAACATTTTTCATATTATGCAAGTGTAGTCACCACGGTGTGCTTGAATTTCAGAAAATAATAAAATAAAGGGGGTGTTAGATACTTATATGTATGCAATTATAATCTTGTTTATCATTAAATTCGATTTGTGCTTGTCATTCTTGCGCGTAACCATTACAGTATAATTTAATATGACATGAGCAACCAAAAAAAAAAAAACTGTAAGCCAATTCTAATCTCTTTTAAATTTCACCTCACAATCAATCGACCCCCTTGTAAACATTTCACAATAAAGTTCATAGCACATCCCAAAATCAACACTTTGAAGAAGATTTTACACAAAAAGAGACAAATTAAGCTCACAATTAGCTCTTTTGTTTCCAAATATCAAAGAAATGGTTTTGCACTCCATATTAGCAGATACTAGGCATGTTGCTCCAATAGCATGACCCCAACGAGGGCATAGGATCTACACCGGACGAAGGTGCCCCCATTTGTGGTTCCACCCCGCTGTTACCTTGATGGTTTCCGACAAGAACTCCACTCGGTGAGGCAAGATATGAGTCTTCGGTTTCGATTCCCGCGGTCTGGTACCAATCAGGTAACGGTGTGGTTGAAGGGAAGTTGTTGAGAAGGCTCATCAATAAGTCATCATCATCATCCACCGTTGCTGGCTCACCGTACTTCTTGTAAACACTAGGTTTTGGTTCTGATCATTCAACAATATATAAACATAAAAACCTGAAAATCTGGAAAAAAACACCTCTACTAGGCTAATGGCTAGTATGCAATATTAGATAATTAAGATTAATACCCCAAAAATGTATAAATGAAATGATATTTGATAATATAAGTGCTTACCTAATGGTGCTTGATGAGAAGAGTTTAGATGATCTATTAACCGATTCTCAAACTCCATCTTCACCCTCATGTCTTGATCCTCACAAAGATCACTCGAAGAAACCCTAACGTCCTTGAAGGTTCCGCCGCGAGACAAGGTTTGAGACTCCTCCAAGAGGGCGTCAAGCAATCCACTGTTGCGCGCAGGTTGATCAAAATGGACACCATTGTCGAGAACAGTATTAGTGAACGAGTGGTTCGATGTTTGGTTTGAAGGAAGCTCTAGGACGGTTTTGTCTTGTCCTAAAGGGAAGAAACTCGGTCTCATCGTCTCATGGTCTCCTATGAGCAATGAACTATAACTCATAGCATCGATGCCTTTCTTGTTGGTATTGTTTGAGCCCGAGTTCTCGGAGATGAACTCAAGAAGTTGGTCGGGATTGCAAAACTCATTGGACGATGAGGATGAGGACAAAGGAAGAGAGAAACCAAACTGGCTATTGTCATTCTCAAGGCTATTTTTGTAAAGAGAGAACATTTGAAAATCCCTCGGAGAATCGGAGATCTGGTTTAGGCCACCGGGATTAGTAGAGATTAAGGGATCAATACACAGCCTTTTTGAAGGTTGAGAAGACGAAGAAGAGAATGAAGACGAGGATGATGAAGTATTAGAGGAATTAGTGTGTTGAATCATATTTTGGTGATCTTGGTTTTGGAATTGAAGGGAATCAAACTCAAACTCAAACTCATCATCATGATCATAATTAACTTGATGATGAAACTCTTGAGGGTATAAAGGCAAACCAGCTCGTTGTCTTCTCTTCATCCTTGTGTTCCAATAGTTCTTGATCTCGTTGTCTGTTCTTCCAGGTAACTATAAACCACCATACAGAGAAAGAAAAAAAAAACTTTTATAAGAATCTAATAAAAACAATATAAGTGCAATTAAAAGCAAAAAAAAAAAAAACAATAGAGATGCAAGATTAATCATGCCAAAAGAAAGAGAGAGAAAGAGAGATTCAAAACACATTGAAACATGCAAATTGTGTTTAACTAGAAAAATCAAACTGCATATTGAAATTTAAGTTCCCTTTAATCTCTTCAAGGAAGAAACCAATAAGGGCATTTTTTAAAAGGTTTATTTAAAAAAAAAAATGAAAAAAATGTTTTTTAATGAGAAGATTAACCTGAGAAGCCATACGAGCCCATTTGTTCCCCATCTTAGCGTGAAGCTCGATGATGATCTTTTCTTCATCAGGACTAAAAGACCCTTTCTTCAGATTTGGCCGGAGATGATTCGCCCACCGTAGACGGCAGCTTTTCCCACACCGGAGCAAGCCTGAGTTCTTCTGCACGGCGTTCCAATTACCTTCGCCGTGTTTCTTCACGTATTCCGTCAAGATCGCATCCTCCGTAGTCGTCCACGGCCCTTTCTTCAACCCTCTCCCCTCCGTCGTCGCCGTCATCTCTTCACCACCGTCCATATCCTTTTGAAGACGACGACCCTCCGATCAAGGAGGAACAAAAAGTTTTTCTCTCTGTTACTTGATATATACGATGTTTGTGTATGTGTATATATTTGTATATATAAGTAATTTTGTGTGTTATGAATTAGATATATAGAGAAAGGAAGAAAAGGGTGAATTTTTTTTTGGGGTGGTGTTTGGTGTATATTTGGAAGTGATATAAATTTGTATTATTACGTAATAATTTGTTGTTATTACGTGCTTAATGGCTTGTTTTGTCTTTTCTTCGTCTCTTTGGTCTTTCCTAAGAGAGAAGAAGACAGAGAGGTTAGAAGAAACTACAGAGGGAGTTTTGATGAAAGAGATAAGATAATTGTCTGTCTTTAGACCAATCCGAGATAAAATAGAGATTGTAATGTGATAATTATGAAAAAATTATAATTATAATTTTAAAAATATATTATCACTTCTTAGTGTCTCAATCTCCTTATTTCCCATTCTAGCTATTTGAATCTTTTAAAAAGGATAAGTCGTTCTCAATAATCCATAGTAATTAGTCAAAGCCGTCTATTTGATGTTTAAAAGAGAATCTAACTGAAAATGACTTGTTCCATATCCGTTAATAAACCTTTATGAAACATAGACAAACACTCGAATTAAGTGTGACCAAGCTAGAAACATTAATTAAAGATTAGAATGAGATAGAACTAAAATGCTACACATAATTGTTTTTCTTACCAAAAAAAAAAAAAAAAAAAAAAANTTGCATGCCTAATGGAATGGGACGTTCTCTTCAAAGACGCGTTTTTCTCTTATTTACTTCTCTTCCTCCTTTTCTTTTTCCCCCACGCCATTTCTGTCTTTCTTCTCGCTCCTTTAAAATTAAAAAAAAATATAATGATTTATTATTATCTTTTCTTTTTAGGATAGAGGAAAATAAAAATAAATCAAAAGGTCATTTTATGCGATATTTCATGCAAAATTACGTTGGCATGATCACTTTTCATATGGGCACATTTTTATCGTAGGAATTTGAGTCTTCTAAGCAAATACTTCTGTTTAAGAGCTAAAATGCCCCAAAGTGTCATTTTGCATTAGAACACTCCTCTTCAAAGATTCTTAGCTTTTTAATTAAAACTCTATGAAGAGGTAGGTAATAAAGATAATATCTAATTCTTTTTTCTGTTAATATTTTTTTTATTTCTTCGTCATTTTAATAATTGATGTTTTAGAAGATAAACAAATTAATTGTAATATTGTTGATTTGACAAAATTGGTTTTCTATTGATTAAATTATTTTGGAATTGATGATAAAATATATTTTATTTTGAAACAAAAGAAAACTAAAATGACTTCTTCACCATTGTGCAAAAACGTTAAACATCACTTACTCAATAACATAGAAAATATAAATAAATTCACGAGTTACGCGCGTCTGACTATTTTTTTTTTCCCTCAAATATGTGTAATTGTTTTTCATTAGCTTAATATGTGTGATTTCTTTCCCTTTTCCTCAAATATCTATTAAGAGGTACTCAAGATAAGATCTAATTAATTTTTGTCCTATGTACATAATTCACAAGTTACACGCGTCTTATTCTATTTTTTCTCTTCTAATTATGTATAAGTAAGTGATGCATGCACTTAAATCCCTAATATATTAAAAGAGAATACATACTGATGTGTCATCACATGGTTCATTCTCAGATTTTTTTTTATTTAAAATAATATTTAGGGTATTAGACTATTTATTGCATTAGTTTGATTAGAAAATAGTTTATATTAATTATTTATACAAATTTTAGCATTTAATTCTTCATATATCTTAGTCAATATCTCTAATATATTAAAGGAGCTGAGTGATTGCTTAAATAGTACACTTTCGGAAACCAATTGCTTAAATAGACCGACCATGTGTACTTGAGCCTGACATTTTGTACATGGAGGATCTATTTCTGCCATTAGGTTCTGAAAATGGACTATTTGGAATAATTCCCTCTATATTAAAAGAGAATACATGCTGATGTGTCATCATATGGTTCATTATCGTGATTTTTTTTTTACTTATAGCAACATTTACTAGATTATTTACATAATATGTCACTGCATTAATTTGATTATAGAATAGTTTATATTAATTATTTATACAAATTTTAGCATTTAATTATTTCCATATCTTAGTCAATATATCAAATTAATTTTTTTAAAAATACAATATTTTCTCTCATTTTTTATTGGACTAAATTTTACAAAAATAAATAAATTATCAAATTACTCATATACTAAAAAATCTACATTTTTTTACATAAATTATAATTTGAGTTTTAAAAAACAGATATTAATTAATAAAATGATGAAAATAATAAATATCTCATCAAAGTCTCATAATGGAAATAAAGATGTGTGATAGTTCAAAATACTATTATAAAAAAGTCCAAAATGATAATAAAACATAAGAAATGGAAGATTAATTTAATAATCGTCTAGATTTATAAATATATTTTGTTTTATATGATTATTTGATAAAACTATATAATTAAACCAAATAAAATTTTTATTATAATAAATATTTCGCAGTAAAAAATTTGAAAATATTTATATCAAGATATTAAAATATTTGAAATAGTTTAACTTGGTTAAAACATTAAAATATTTAAAAGATTTTTATCACAAATTTGAATATTATAAAATTTCAACTTATTTTATGAAATACATGAAGTATAGTTTTAAAAAAAGAATAATGTTTTATTTTAATTTTTTTTGTTCTTTGAATTATCTTATTATATTGTAGTGATTTAACTTTTATATATGTTTAAGTTTATCATATTGAATAAGTGGTAAATCAGGCAGGCTGGAAGCACGTATGAGGTGAAATCCAGCACAAGAGCCCAAATTTTATATGGTCCGGACATGTGGTCAATGTTTTAAATTATTTATCTTTTTAAAAAATGGTTAAAATGTTTAATTTATAGACCACAAACGACGATAAAATTAATAAATTCGTCGTAAAAAAATTCAAGAATAGTTAAATAGATATTTGTTAAATATTTCACAGTAAAAAAGTTGAAAATATTTATATCAAGATATTAAAATATTTGAAATAGTTTAACTTGGTTAAAACATTAAAATATTTAAAAGATTTTTATCACAAATTTGAATATTATAAAATTTCAACTTATTTTATGAAATACATGAAGTATAGTTTTTAAAAAAGAATAATGTTTTTTTTTTTTTTGTTCTTTGAATTATTTTATTATTTTGTAGTGATTTAAGTTTTATATATGTTTAAGTTTATCATAGATATTTTTTAATAAAAATGTAAATTTAGAAATCATCATCCCGTGCAATGCGCAGGTCCAACCCTAGTGTTTTTTATTGGAAAATTATTTGAGTGTCAAACATTTTAATTGGGAAGAAATCTTTCAAGTTTATAATTTTATTTAGAATAATGTACAACAACATCGAAAGATCCGCCTATAATATATTTTTTTAAAAAACTATTATAAATAGTGCTAAATGCGCTTAAATTAAATTTTCGTTGAAAATAATTTGAATATTGAACATTCGTTGGCAAAAATATTTGAAATTAAAATTTTTAATTTACAATCATAAAATGCTTTTAAAAAGTACGATAATATATCATCTTAAAATATATATTTTAAATAAATACTTACGTATTCTTTTTAAGTGAAACTTTCGATAAAATTGAGAACTCATTCAAATACACTATTTCTATGGGCTTAGGTCCATGATAAGATCGAAAGAGCGGTCTACAAGTTTTTGAGAAAAAAAAATTAAATAGTGGTGAGTGCACTTTAGTTGATTCATATTTGGAAACAAATCGATTGTTGAACATTAAAATTGAAACTTTTTACAATGTCATAGGCAGATTTGAGAGGAGCTTGTTGCCATATTTGCCTGTCAACTGGCATATGAAGAGAAGATGCAATGTTGCAAACTTTATTTTGGTTCTCCACACCCACCGAACCATAATTTGCTATTGTATGTTTAACTCTCAGCTGAACTTCCACTTGGTAAAGCTCCTTGAATAGTTTTTCAAAATAAGCATTTTCACCTTTAGGGACGTTTTGAGTGACCAGACATCTGAGTTCCAATCTACTTGTAAAACTGGCCTTTGATTATGGAGGTTTTTTGCCTCCTCTCTAGCTACATTGTAGCCTGATTTTGTTGAGTATTCTTCTGAATGATATCGGAATCAATGACTTTATCCTGCTCCAAGCAAGCATGGCTTTTGAGCCAACATTTCCCTTTTAGAGAATCAATCTTCTCTAGATCCCGTTTCACTGAATTTGGTATAAAAAGCTCCTCAAGAAAATATTTTGTACGATAGTTCTGAAACTGGTCCCATCCCAAATTATTGACAAGAAGATTTTGGCCTATTAGAATGCTTCTCCATCCATGCATGGGATCAGAGGAAGTAGGGAACGCAGACAATACTAAAACAAAAGAGGAATGGCAATGTCTTCCCATCGGAACACGAGCCAATAACCCCTCGGGAATTCTTATCAGTCACCTACATTTTTAGGTCTAGTCATTTTGTCTGAAGCGACCAAAGACATCTTCTTCTTGTCTCAAGCGACCAAAAACATCTGCTTCTAGGTCCGCCGGTATCGACGTTCATTTATAATATTTCTTAACAACCAAAAGTGAGTATTACTTGGTCTATTTATTAACAACATCATAGTGTGGAAAGTTTTCATTACAAAAACAAAAATACATCTATTACAGTAGATAGCAGAGTAGAGATATTACATGGATAATTGGATATGCAGCATCAAATTCATCAATATGATGTTGTGTTGGTAACCAGTTTTTTTTTTTCTCTTTATCTAAACTCTCAAGTCTCAACTTCTTCACAGTAAAGTTTCTTAAAAACACACTTTTCTTCTTTAGGTTAGGCAAAGGAGAGATTAAACTACAACATTTCTTTGATGAAATCAAGGCTAAGAGTGTCCTTGACGATGAGAAACAATCCAAGGAATAACACAAGCATGATCCCTGAAGACATTATCCCTTGTTCCACCTCAACAGGAAGCTTCCTCCCTCCTCTAACCGCTTCCAACAATATCAACGCCAATGTCCCACCGTCAAGAGCCGGCAACGGCAACAGATTGATCACCGCAAGGTTGATGTTCAGCAACGCCGCGAACTGGTAAAGCCCGTCGATGTTTGATCTCGCCACTTCTGCTCCCACTGCAATGATTGCCACAGGACCTGCTACTTTGCTTGCCGTCTGAGAGAAGTTGAAGAACGTTTGTTTTAGACCGTCCAAGACATTAGACGACAGCCCCATAAACTCCTTCCCGGCGAACCTGAATGTTTCCGGAACGTTCCTCGGTCTCACCTTAGTGATTCTAACATTCGGAGACAGCTGAACACCGATCTTCCCCGTCCCGTCGAAGCTCTTATCCGGCGTAACACTGATATCGAGACCTCTATCCCCTCTCTCGATTCTAAACAACACGTTACTCTTAGGGCTTCTTTTGACAATGTCAACAACCTTAGAGACAGCGTCAGGGCCGGTTTTAGACAGCTCAACGCCGTCCACGGCGAGGATTACGTCACCGGAAAGCAATCCATCACGGGAAGCAGCGGAAAAGGTCTTAACTTCGGGAACAAGAACACCGGGAAACGCTTCTTGCACAGGCAAACCAACAGATAACACTTGAGCAAAGATTATGGCGTAAGCAAAGATCACATTGGCGACGATTCCAGCTGAAACTACAATCGATCTATCTAGAGTTGGTCTGTTCTTGAGCAGATTCTTATCGTCGATTGGGATGTCGCTATCGGGATCATTATCAGGGAAACCAACGAACCCACCTAGAGGAAAAGCCCTAAGCGAGTACTCGACATTGTTGAAATCGAATTTAGCTAGAATCGGACCAAACCCAATCGCGAATTTACTCACATGGATCCCCTGAAGATAAGCAGCGAGGAAATGACCGGATTCGTGGACGACGATGATCGCCGTGAGAACAGCGGTAGCTTCTAGAACGGATTCTAAGCTTCCCAAATCAATCCCAGAGACTGCTCTTGGCCTAAAGTCGCCCCTTTCTCCATCCGGTCGCCTCTTGTTTCCGAACGAAACTCTGTTCTTGAGGCTCTGTTTCGATAAAGGAGAGAGATTGGGGAAAAGGTAAGATTTTGAGAGATGGGTTTTGGATCGCCGAGGGAGATATGAGGTGGGATTGCTGAAACTGGAGAGAAAGTAAGGATTTCGATGAGAGATTGGAGAAGAAGAGATGTTTAATAGCATGGTTTCGTGAGGAATGGAGATTTGGGGGGAGTACGGTGAAGTGGTATGATTGGAGCCATTGATAGAGCGACAGAGTAAGATAACGAACGAGTAAACAGAGAGTCGTGCTTTGGCATTTCTGTGGGTATGTGGATGGGATTCATTTTCAACATAAACAGCAAATTGCTCTCCAAAGTTTTTTGTTTCAAAATAGTTTGTGTATGGGCCATGTTACGTTACATACACAAATGAGCATCAATTTTGTGCTGAAATGATATTAGAGAACTCGTAATATTGGGCTTTAGAGGCCTGATATACGTTGAAGGCTTCAACCACCACCATTTGATTTAATTTGTCATTTATCTACAAAAATATAGTCTATGAAACTATGCATTATTAGGACTGAATGTTAAGGTTTTATTACAAACCTTAGCTAGTTTTTTTTTTTTTTTTTTAAACTGGCCTTATCCCTAGACCCTAGCTAGTTAACTTGTGTCCATACTAAAAACAAAACTAAAAGTCTAAAACCCAAGGTTTACTAACGATTTGGGGAGGAAACGATCCCTTCATTAAAGCCATAAGATTACCAAATTGTGTTTGATGCCTTCTAGATGTAATTGTGTTGCGAATTTTATTATGATACTAGGTGATAACCCGCGCCCTGCACGGGGTGAAATATTTGTTAATTGTTTTTTGTTAAAATTATTGATGTTTTTTATTTATTTTTCATAATTCATTTTTAATTAATTTCAAGAAAGATCACATACTATAACCTTCCAAAACCATAATATCAATCATATATAATAATCCATATTTAAATTTTTATTGTTTAAAAAAATTAATAAAATTGTATATATTGTTTTCAATTAATACAGTTAAACATGGTATGATTAAATATGGTATGATTGTTTTTCTTCCTTTTTCTAGAAAGAAAATAAATATTATGTGAAATATATTCAAATTTGGTAACATTATATATTTTAAGTTCAATATGTATTAAATATAATCATTGCTTATGGCTGATTTATAAGTTAATTTATTATTAATATGGGAAAATAATAGGGACAATTTCAATTATACACCATCTGTTACACCACTTTTCAAATATACACCTACACGGTGTAAATTTTTATTGGTACACCTTTTTAAAGTGTAAATTGACCACATTAATCTTGATAATCCACGATCTCATCGACTCCACGATCTACGAGCCTCACCAAACCCATCCAGCTTCGTCGTCGTCTCCGACGAGCTTCACCAAACCCCGTCCAGCTTCGTCGTCGTCAGCTTCACCAAACCCCATCCAGCTTCGTCGCCATCTCCGGCGAGCCTCACCAAACCTCCTCCAGCTTCGTCGTCATCTCCGACGAGCCTCACCAAACCTCATCCAGCTTCGTTGCCATCTCCGTTGAACCAGTCTTCCTCTCCCTTTCCTATTTTCGTAGCATCTAAAGCAAAGGTATGGCTTCAAAATCTGCTGATTTCTCAACCAATTTCTGAGTCGTTTCAGTCTAGATTTGTTAAGTCTAACTCATAAAAACACAATGGTTTTGCTACTTATTCTTAAAATGGAGGTAAAAATCATTTGTTTCTCTTCAAATTGCTAACACAGTTCGAATATCTTCGTCAAACCTTATAAAGCTAATTGATTACATCGTTTTATGCATCAACAGATTTGCTACTAATTACATGCGTGCCAAGTGTTTGCTAAAATGCATGAGAGAAAATATCCTAACTATTTTTGTGGTCTCAGTTTTAGTACTGATTGAATTTCATTGGTACAAACCTTTGTGAAATGAAAATAATATGTATCAAACTTTATAGTTGATTCGTTATCTGATATTCTTCTTTCAACTATGGTGTGATGATATTCTTGCCTAGTTGGTAATCTGAATATAAGCCTTTATAAATTCTCTTCATTACGATTATAATTTATAAGCCCTTATAAATTTATTTTATTGTTTGGTTATGTGATTGCCTTATATAGACTCTGATGGAAGATGGCACCGAGCTAGCAAAGGAGCTCCAGAGACGGTTTCGATGTTTGATATGTTGCTTAAGTAACAGAAATGCTTGCTGGTGATCTAAATGATATTTCTTTGTCTTTATTAACAGATACTAAACCTCCGCAATTGCAAGGAAGATGTTAGGAGGAAAGCTCATGAAGTGATTGGTAAGTTTGCTTAGCGAGGACTGCGATCTTTGGCTGTTGCAAGACAGTTTCTTTTCTATGTTTATTATATATTTTGTGATTATATAATATCTAAAAGTTCATGTGCCTTCGTTTATGTTTAAAATCGATTTCATTGGTGCAGGAAAAAGTTCATGAGAAGAAGAAAGGTGCTTCTGGTGGTCCGTGGCAACTTGTAGGTCTTTTACCTCTGTTTGATCCTCCGAGGCATGATAGTCCTGAGATAGTCAGGAGGGCTTTAAACCTCTGTGTTAATGTGGGAGTGAACCTATTATATTATTGTGTTATGCTCATACAGAATTTATAAAGCTTTGTAAAAATTTATAAGAGTCTCTACAAAATTATAAGGTTTTATATTGTTACTTTATAATTGGTTTTATAGCACCTTATAACAAATATTTAAGCTAGAGTAACAAGAACCAATGAAGAACAAAGTTTGACTGTAAAAAAAAAAGGGTCGATGCCTGTTCAAACCAATAAATTATTTTATATGATGTAATTAAACTTTCAATAAAAGAACATTTATAAGGTTTTATAAGAAATTTTATAACTATTATAAAACCTTATAAATATTTACAAATGTAATATATTAGAAACGAACACTGGATCTTAGGCTTAATGTTGAGTAAACTAGATGTGTATGTATAACCAGTAGACCATATTATCATTCGGTATGTTAGGATCTTATAAAGGTTTTAAAAGCCATCAAATTAAGTTAAAGGATATAAAATTTTAAATGCCATCAAAGGTCGCAGAGTGGGGTGTGCATAACCAATAGACCAAATCTATCATTAGTTTAGTAACCCACATCAAACGTTTATATCAAACATAAACAATTCTATCATTTGGTAAATAGACAAACATTACATCTTTTATGTGATAATCATCTTTTTATAATGTTTTATTAGAATAATTATAAAACTTTTATAAGATTTAAAATACCATAAATTAGAATCCAACTTTGGTATGCTTAGCCAATAGGCCACACTATCATTTAGTAAATAGACAACATTATATCTTTAGTCTAACAATGTTCTTTTTTTTATAAAACCTTATAAAGATCCAAAATGCCATAAATTAGAATCAAACTCTGAACTTGGATTATTGTTGTTTAAACTGGGTGTGCTTAGCCAACCGATCATACTATCAGTCGGTAAATAGACAACATTATATCTTTTATGAGATAATGATTTCTTTTATAAGGTTTATTAGAACATTTATAAAACCTTATAAAGATGGGTGTAGAAGTCGAACTGCCTCAATGGTTATCAAACTGGGTGTGTGTATCCAATGGGTTACACATTCAGGTTCATAGAATGTCACTCTATCAACAAATCTATCATATAAGACCTCGAAACATTGTATCTTGGAGCAGCCATCCTAGCAGTTATAATCTATCATATAACACCCTATCCCTCCTACAAGCCTTTGATTCATGGAGTTTTGGCCACATTGCTTACCCCACCAATCGTGTTGCCAACGCTATTGCCAATAGTATTTTTGGAATCAATAAGCACCAATCTTACATTACTAGACATGGACCTGGATGGCTCCATAATCTTATTGCTGCTGATGCTGTGTAGTGACGGTTTGATAAGTCTGGCCCCTCTGCTATTTCGTTCCTATCTCAGATCCCTGCCTTCCCTCCTCTCACCGAAGTGGGGTTCTCTTTTATGCTCTACTGAGCCTTTTATTTCTTTAATTCTTTTTTTTTTGGTTCTTTGTTCTTTTATTTCTGTACCTCTATTTATGTTCGATGACTTTTGTCATCTGCTTCCAAACTTTTGTCTGTTCCCATTTTTCAATATACCCAGTGTTAAAAAAAAAAAAACTTATTTAATTCAAATGTAGTTTCCAATATTCCATCAACATTCAATCCATCTGCAACCTTAATAAACAAGTGCAATCATCATCAACTGTTCATCTACAATACGAAAAGGATCTATTAATCAAAGCCAAGTTTAGATAAACAAAATCAGGGTTTGATGAAATTACCTCGTTTCCAACAAAAGATGTAGCTGCAGGAGCAATAGAACATTCCCCAAACTAGATAATAGTCAAATCACAAATGAGTAAGATTGAAGAGTTATTATCAAGTAAAACTTATTAATATGTTTATGTTAGCAATTTTATAAGTTTATAATCCCTTGTAAATCGATATTCAAAACTAAAATGACTACCTCATTCCCATCAAGCCGTCATGAAGGAACAGGAGCAGTAATACTCTCCTCAAACTGAACATCAACTAGTGGTGGCTGTAAAACAAAGATTTGGAATATTAGAAGTGACTAAAGGTTTTACAATTGGTAGCCAAATTATAAGCCCTTATAAATAAATATCCACATAAATATCCACAACAAAGAGTAGATTACCTTATTCCGAAAAAGCAGTGGAGGAACAGAATGAGGAGCAGTAAAATTGACGATCATTCTTAATAAACATGGGAGGGAGAACTTTTGTAGAAGAAACCAAGTTTGAAGGTATTGCATAGCTAAGCTTCACAGAATAGGTGATTTTGTCTAACCCAAAATCATCATAAACATGATCAACCAAATTGTTGTAGTTGATGTCCTCATTGATGAAACTAACAGAACCTCCTCTATCACCATCATTTGTGAACTCCCACTGAATGTTATTCTTTAACTTACAAACTCCACAAATACAATAAAGCTCAATCATCGTCACCTAATTAAATATAAAGAGGATTTATAAGGCTTTATAAAATTTATAAGACTTTATAAAATTTATAAAAGAATCAGTGAAGCTAAATTGACATTGACAAAGACTTAACAAAGTAAATTCTCAACCGTACTGACATTGCCGTATCTGAAACATCGACAAAGGTGTAATCAATGAAGCTAAATTGACACTAACAAAGCATATTGACACTAAAGGTGTAATCATCAAAAGTTTAAGGTATACAAGAGTATACTACAACAACTTACACCACAGATCAATCATCGATATCAAAACAGAGGCTAAACAGAGAGGAATCAATTGGGGGAAAACAACAAAATTAGAGATTTGGTTGTAATTTACCAGTCATGGCCATGACAAAGAGAGCCCAGGACATGGTTCCTTAGCGAGCCAATAGAGAGGCCAAACAATCCAACTTGGCTAACAAAACGGTCAATCCGAGATCCTTGAAACTTCCGGTGTGGCTAATCCCACAGTGCTTCACCCACATATCGTTCATTCCTAGAAACTGTTTGCCAAACCTCTCCGCCCAGAAGAGATTGAAGTTTCCTTTGAAGGACGAGATGATGTCATCGTCGTCGTCGATCTCTGGAAGCATCCACTCTTTCTTCGACCATACGGCCATATGCTTTTACCGACTCGAGAATCGAAGAGATCTCTCCAATAAGC
>OVBJ01001326.1:0-30030 GCA_900406535.1 Noccaea bulbosa
ATATCGTCAGTACTAATAATGTAAAATTCCGCGCGAAGCGCGGATCATTGCTTAGTTATTCAAAAAAAAATGGAGTTGTTACAAGATTGCTTCTGTTTTTCGGAGATTGTTTTTGTGTCTTGGGATTTTTAATGATCGATCATATTTTCATGGATCGTGGAAGATGTTGAAATTTTTTTTGGCTGGCTAATTTGTAAATGCAGAACTTAACACAAGTATCTAGTACAAAATTAGTTAGCATAACAAATAACTGCCTAGACCATTTTGTGACAAAAATATACAAATGATAGATGTTTTCATTGTATGAATATACTCATAGAAAAATAAATGAAATGTTTTCGCAGCTAAACCGACAAAAAAACACGCAATTTATGAAATTCCATATCAAATTAATATGCACTAGCGAGTAATAATCTTATATGTCATAACAAAAAACATTGTAAATTTTTTTTTTTTTAAACGTATATTAGTAAATCTAGTGCGGCACAAAATTGTTCTCTTATAGTGATAAGTTATCTTGTCACGTTTAAAGATGTGAACAATGAAAAAACAAGAATATGATATACGAAGTACGGATTGGTGCACAACTCAGAATATATGAAATCTCGATCATTCATTCATGTAATATTCTTGGAATAATGCTTAGAACTTTGGTGCCAACAAAATGAAAAAAAATAAATGGATGTGTTTTTACAAACTCTAAAGTTAGAACAAAAAACAATGGACGAAACGACATTTGTTTAAAATTAGATATTGCAGTTTAATTCATCTAACACCTTTTTAAATTATCAAATCAATGGTTTTATAGAGATTGACTCGTCAATTTTTGTAATCCTTGATTCCTTGCGTTTTTATGCGTACCATTTTCTCGATCTACAAATATCATAGGCATAATATTTTTTTTCCTTTTCATAATGCCATTGATTTTCTTGCCAATCCATTGATATAAGTATATATTATATAACGTACGTAATTTTAATCATAATTTTTAAAAAATATTTTAGATGCAGAAATAAATAAATAATACGTATCATTTCTACAAAAATAATAGATTGAAAAGTCTTTTTTTTTTTTTTTATGGAGTATATGAACCGTAAAGTTAACCGTGTTTGATATGAGACAAATTTAGTATATACTTGTATTGTAATTCATACTAGTAATATACAAGTTCCTTTTCTTCTTTGAACAAAGGTTATAATTTACAAGTTCCTTGTTATAACAATTATCACTTATCAGCCACATGATGATTAGTATCATTAATCTTATAATATCTAATCATCATATATAATACACATTGGAAGCACTTAGTGTCTGAATATATATAATTTTTTTTTATCAAATAAATACAGAACTGCTGTAAAGTTAGAAGCAAAACATTCTCATCCTCTGATTTAAAAAGCCTCGTTGCTTAGCCTTAGTGGGTTCGATCAACTTGGTCCTTTTTTTTTTTTTTTAATATATAAGTTTTTCTTCATTTTTTTTTTGTTTTCTGACTATTACTGTCTGTTGAAGTAGTGGAGCTCGTAAAAAGATAAATAAATATATTTTAAAGTAAATATTTAGTCATATATTCGACCTATGTAATAACAATTTGTATTGTACGTCTATATATATTCTACTTAGCTAGGTGAATGAATGAATAGCCAACCATCAACTAGTTAGATCTAAAGTTAGAAAAGTGACAATCACGTACGTTTTCTATTTTCAATATTGATATCACCGAAAATCAAGGCATCCAGATAAAATATTGGTTTAGATTGCAAGCTTAGTCAGCAGTGAAGGACCTGTCTTGTCGAAAACTAAGCTTTCTAGTTTCTCTTCTACATATAAATATAGGCCATTATTATCCAACTTATAAGCACAACACACACTCCAAAGGTTTTACGAATAATAGCCAATTTCATAAGCTATTCACATTTTCACTGAAATTATCGGGGGAGATGGATCTGAATGCTCAAGAGAAGAAAGCAGGGTTCTTCGAAAGGGTTAAGGACTTCCCTAACAAACTCAAAGACGGTGTGACCAAGCACGTAAAGAATGTGCAAAAGTTTGGGAAAGATGATCCAAGACGGATCGTGCATTCCATAAAAGTGGGACTTGCACTCACATTAGTGTCAATGTTGTACTATGTACGTCCACTCTATAATAGTTTTGGTGTTTCGGGTATGTGGGCGATACTAACCGTAGTCGTAGTCTTCGAATTCACTGTTGGTAAGTCTATTTAACCAAATGAATTTATTACTATGACAATTATATAGAAATAAGCTTTGAGTATTTTTTTTTTTTTTTTTTTTTTTTTTTAATTNTTACCAGGAGGTTCTGGGCCAAAGCCCGTACATCCCCCAGGCCCGGAACCACAACTTTGAGTATTTTTCTAAAATCAAAGCTGACTTAAAACATTTTTGTCTTGTAGGTGGGACACTTTCCAAAGGTTTGAACAGAGGTTTTGCAACATTAATAGCCGGTGCCTTAGGGGTTGGTGCAGTACACATTGCTCGATTCTGTGGACACAAAGGAGAGCCAATTGTTCTTGGGATCTTAGTGTTCTCACTAGGCGCAGCTGCAACATTCTCGCGGTTTTTTCCAAGGATTAAACAGAGATATGACTACGGCGCCTTGATATTCATACTCACATTTTGTATGGTTGCCATTTCGGGGTACCGTACAGATGAATTATTGGTTATGGCATATCAAAGACTATCGACCATTCTTATTGGGGGAACCATATGCATCCTTGTGTCGATTTTCGTTTGTCCTGTGTGGGCAGGCGAAGATCTTCACAAGATGATTGCTAACAACATTATCAAACTTGCTAATTACTTACAAGGTGACTTACATTATCCAACAATTTTTAATTGTTTTTTCTAAGTAAAAAATGGAAAAGATATATATTTACAGATCTGTAGCTTATGCATGCTCACATGTTTTAATATCTGTAAAAAAAGGTTTTGAGGCTGAATATTTTCCATCACCGGAGAAGACTTCAAAGGAGACAAACTCCTGTGTTGGACAATACAAAAGCATTCTAACATCAAAAAGCACTGAAGATACTTTGGTATATATATATTTATTTGAAGACCCATAAAATGATTTATGTTCCTAGCTATATATTGATGTTCAGATAAATTAATTAATTAATGATCGAAACTTTTTTGCATTGTTTTTGCAGGCGAATCTTGCGAGATGGGAACCGGGACATGGCGGTTTCAGGTTACGGCATCCTTGGAAAAAGTACTTGGAGGTTGCAGGACTCGTTCGCCAGTGCGCCTTCCATTTCGAAATCCTCAATGGCTATGTTCTCTCCGACGTTAAGGTTCGTCGTAGGAAATCATGGCATTAATTTACTTTGTTATATCTAAACCTCTATAAGTACTCATTTTCTTTTGTTTAAACAAAAACCATTAAACTTTTAAATTGAAAACTGAACTAGAAAGCGAACCATTTTTTTTATTACCGGATCGAATAAGTTGAAGACTACTTATGATTACCATTGTTTACTCTCGATTTCCAAACTTATGATTTGTATACGTGTTTATAATATATCTATGTAGGTTGATAAACCATGTTATCATATTTACTATTTAATTCCAAAAAAATTGGCTTAAAGTTTGTATAATTGTGTAAAGTTGGCAAAACGTGTGTATATTTGTTATTTATTTATTCTTCTCATCGCCCCCCACCGCAGCATAATACATGCATAATTAAAATTGTATTGTACCTAGCTAGGCCTTAATTTATAACAAGATTGCGTATGAAATGTCAACGCCTAAAGGCCCTAAACAGATGTTGCAAAAATGTCAAGGCTCTACATGAAGTAATAGTAAATAATACACTTATTAAATATTAACAGATAATTAATAGTTCAACGAAACATAATATTGATAAAATTGCATCTTTTTAACTTGTGGCGCAAGCAGGCACCGCAAGACTTCATAAGCAAGATTCAAGGGCCATGTTCGATTCTGATCAGAGAAGCTAGTGAAGCCCTAAAAGCCATAGCCAACTCAATCAAAACAATGAACAGAGACAGTGTTTGTGTGAATGCACACATTGAAAACTCCAAAAATGCCATAAAAAACCTAAGGGTTGCACTCAAATCGCTTTCTCCAGAGATAGATAAAGATCTGTTGGAGATTATTCCCGGAGTTACAGTGGCATCAATCTTGATCGAGATCGTGAACTGCGTCGAGGAGATCTCTAAGGCTGTGGAAGAATTATCCGGTCTGGCAAACTTTAAAGAGAGTTTGGATCCAAAATTATCACAGGAATTAGGACAGCATCAACTACTTCACAGGGGAAGTGTAAAGCCGGTTCTAGAGGTTGAAAACGAGGAAGAATACAATATATGTCATCATGTTCTTATCTCTGAAAATGATGAACAGCCACCAACAACCAACGAGAAGAAAGTTTTGGGAGCAGAAAAGACGAGAGTAGATGTCGTGTTTTAACTACTTTTTACTTGTCAAAACTCTAAAAACTCTTTGACGGGAACTTGTTTTAACTTTTTTTTTTTTTTTATAAAACGGGAACTTGTTTTAACATTATCTAGTATATAAAAAATATTACTTATTCCACTCAATTGGTTTTTATATAATTAATTAATTGTGATCTAATGTAGATTTCTATCAGTAGATACAATAAGGACTGTTAAATACATATAAGAGATTTTTATAACAAATCGAGTCATGCTTAAAAAATTTCATGACAATAAAGAAAACAAATATTACGCATGTACCGACCCTATCATATACTCCCTCTGTTTCAGAAAACTTGATGTTTTAGGAAAATGAATCTCGACATTATTTGAATGTATCTAGACTCAAAACAATCCAGATACATCCAAACACATTTTTCCTAAAACATCAAGTTTTCTGAAACAGAAGGAGTATATCTTATTTTACACTATTTTTAGTATTAAGTAGTACGTGTAATTTATACTAATCTACAGTATTTTGTTGCAGTTTAGTATTGTCTTTAGGTATACATAAAAGGCATCTTGCAATAATAAACCTTTGACGAAAATGTAGTTTAATTTAAGGAGTCATTTAAGGAGTCATTTATTCATACATGTACCGAATCTATTCATTTTATCTCCTCGTCGTCGTCTTCTTCTTCTTCGTTGTTGTTCTGAACCCGCTCTTCATCCTCTTCCGACGAGAATGCGTCATCAGAATTTGAAATTCTCGCCATGGAAGCTACGAATCCGGCTTCGAGATCGAGGGTTCGCTTAGAGGAAAGTTGAAAGGAAAAAAAGTGAATTTAGAAACAAATGCACAGATTCCCATTCAGAAACGACCTTCAGGATTATTTATCTAGAATTTGTCGCATAAGATTTTTACGTAGGAAAAACATTTATAAAAGGTAAAAAGACATATCGCATTTTTGCGGACGTAAATATAACAAACTATCGCTATTGATCACCATTCCAAAAGAAAATTTAAAAGGGAAATAAGACATCAAATATTATCAAAGAGTTGCGGGACTCATAGACATCAAAAGGGATAATGTTTTTGATAGAGTATACACATAGCAGCCTAAGAGAATCTTCGAGATTCCACAGGGTAGAAGATTTTGACAGTTCACGAACCTTCGTCCATCTGGAAAGAAGCCTCTACCGACGGTTGCGACGGCATGATCGTTCTCAAGCAGCGATAGATTGACGGATGGTGGGGGTTCCTTCGATATGGGGATATCGTAGACAGCAATCTAACAAAAAAAAACAAAAAAAATGATAAAATAAATTATCTAAATTTAAATAATTAATATAATTATTTAAATATTTTGTGGCAAAGACCGCTGAAAAGAACCTAATGTTCTAAGATTACTCCCACAGAAGTATGGCGGGCCAAATGGTATACTTCATCGGCTGTAGCAGCTTTTCGTTCATCAAAGGTACCAAACACGCGAAGGCCCTGAGATGAGGATGATGACTGCAACAGAAAACAAATATCTGATTTTTGGTAACACATATATGAATTAAATAAAGAAATATACAAATCAAATTGATAAAAACTTACATGGCTAGTATCCGTAGACTTCAAGAGACCCACCGTATTCGATGATTTTTGGATTTAAGGTTTATTATATTTTAGGGTTTAGAGTTTTTTTATTCAATAAAAAAGTGTAATTTTGAAAATGGACACCCTAGAAGAATAGTTTTGAAAATTGACACAGAAAAATGTGTAATTTTGAAATTTCCCCCAAAAATTGCACAACAGAACTCTTACATGTTTAGCTTTGTCAGCTGTGTTAGTGTTGAGCATTATTTTGTCCTTCTCACTTTACCAAACATACAAGAGCATAGTATTCTTGCCTTTGGTGAATTTGAAAGGTGGATGCTGCAACAGAAACAAAAAGAAAACAGAACTTAATACTAATAAGCTTAGGACCCAACAATTACTGAAAAGCAAAACGTACCTCTTCTTCACCACCATATTGCTCCTCCGTGGCACTTTTGATGTCAACAACATTGACAGTGAAGCGTGTATAGATTACCCTTGTCACTAGACAAGTATCTACCAAGATCCAGCTCAACAGGATAGGTATAACTCGCATTTAGCTATAATTAAAAATTGATACGTAAGCATGACTATAAGCGATTCAAAAGCATGAAGCTATATATATATGGAAGTTTGAAAAAGAAAAAAAAACAGTCACATCTACTAGTCTGGAGTTTCAAATATATACTAACTAATGTCATGCTTGTTATCATAGTGAAATCTCGCAAGGTTTAGACAGTTTAGTAAGAGAATCGGAGGAAATTCTGTGAAGAACGTTTGATTTTCAGCAAACTTATCAAAGGAATCATAGACGTTATTGCATTTTTCAACATCAAGATTAGGTCTGCAATAAGAAACCGTTAACAGTAAGAAGAAGACTTGAGATCATATAAAGAGAAGAAGCTGGCTTAGAGTACATACAAGAAATTAAAACGTCTCTGTGCTGGAACATTTGTCAAAGCGACCCTCAAAAAGCTTCAAGAATATAATCATGTTTGTGATCCAAAATCTCAAACCAAGAAAGCCTTTTTTCTTTTGCAACATAATCCACATGGGTTAAACCGAATATTAGAAGAACAACAAGAAACATGAACACAATTCATAAAGTTAAGTCAAAGTAGCACTTCATAAATCATGGAGTTTCTTCTGCGATTAGAGGAATCGATCATCCCCTAAAGTTGACTAGCCCGCTGGCTGTTAGAGGAATCGATCATCCCCTCTAAACATAAATCCAAATTGGATCGAAGATCTCTTTCCCTTAAATCATGTTTTTTTTTTTTTTCTCTGTTTTCCAAACTATTAATATGTATATATTTATATGTATCACAAAATACGTTTCGTATTAATATTCTACAAAAATACCCTCCAAAATGACATATCTACTAACTTTCTATTAACAAACGACTTTCAACAAACTATAATGAATAATAATTATAAACGTAGTGGTTTAACAAGTCAAAAGCAAAAAAAAAAATCTACCAGCCGAAGATTGGCTTGTGAACGTGAGGTGGAACAAGATTCAGATCCTTGCAATGTTGCTTATCATAGTCTTTTGTTCTTGGTGTTGCTCCAGTGCATAGTCTCAAGAAATCGTTCCCTGTGAGAACATAGTGTGTGAATGCCAATCCTCCATCGATTACCTCGTTAAAGCTCGGAACCGATCTTGATTTTCTCATCCTTCTTCTTTCTCCATCTCCATCACTCAAGATCTTATCGAGATCCGAATACTCCATGAATCTCTGTGTCGCTGCTTCCCAAGAGAGATTGTACATTTGCTCTGGAGTCAGCGGCAATGGCTCTTTCGACATTGCTTCTTTCACTTTGTTCACAAAGTCTTCTGATGTTTTGTAAGTTAGACAGTTTGGGAATGATCTGAAGAACTCGTTCGAAGGATGATCTGCACACACCACGAATTTCCCCATGGCCAGTGCTTCTGCGGTTGCTGTGCATAGAACATCGCTGATGCTTGGGTTTATGAACACTTTGTACCTTCATTAAGACGAGGGAGAAACAATCAAAGAGAGAAACATTAAACAAATCTCAAGATTTGTTTTCAGAACTTACTTGTGAAGAGAATCATCGGCATGGTCTCTTCCTTTCAGAAAATTGAGATTCAAATCGTGTTTCTGAGCTGCACGTTGGACCTCGACTGCATCTTCACCGTTTCCATACACATCTAAATTGAAGCTCCCGAGGTCGCTTTTGTGTTTAGCCATAAGATCTATTAGTTCTCTGTATCCTTTAGCCCACACCATTTTCCCTAAGAAGTATGCGCCTTTTGAGAAAGCTTCTTCCCCACGGGATCTCTCTTCAGCGATTTTCTCCCCAATCACAAGGAACTTGGGGTTGACGCCATGGACATTGCATACAACAGATTTTGGCAACTCTTGTGTTGCCCCAGAGAGGCGAAGAACCTTTCATAAGTAAAGAGAACAAGTATTTAGCTCATGTACTTATTATTAACGAGGACTCCAGCAACAGAGCAAAAGCTTGAAGAGAGTAGAAGAATCACCTTGTCACAGTATGCTCGTGTGACCCAATTGTTTACATGGTTCACAAAAAATGCTTGAAGAGCACCATGCTTCTCCCGTTTGATGTACTCTAAGTAGTTTGTGTGGACGATTCCAACGACATGGTTGAATTTATCAGTCCAACGCTTGCCGTGATGATACCAGTTGAGATGTTCAGGCTCTTCGAGAATAGCAATGTCAGCATCTTTTGACGATATGAATTGAGAAGTGTCACCAGCGGGAAATATGCTGCGCCTTTCTTTCGAAAACTATAAGAAACCAGAAATCTCAGTCACTCTCAAGTAACAATCTAAACAAAATGTTGGCAGTAATAGATTGAAAATATAGTGTCCATTATGATCAACTTACCTTTCCCGGGTAAAAGGAGATTTTAAAATCAGCCTTGAAACCAATCCTTTCCTCCAGCCATTTACGTATATAACTCTCCTGTTCCTCAGGTGAACTAAAGGTGAGATTGTTTGGATAAACTAGTTCTTGATCAGATTCACAAAGCCAAGGAACCAAAAGGGTAACACTCTGTTTTGCAGATTTTGCCAAATAGGCAGCTCGGAACAGAGGATTTACAGCAGTTCCAGTCATCCAAGGGAGACTAGCTGTTGTAACTATTGCCACGTGCCTTTTACTTTCCGGCGTCTCAGGCTTTAGAAAATCAGTCCAAAAGCCGCCATCATAATGATGTCCTGTGCTCTGAAGAACACTGGCTATCCTCATATCCAAATCATCAACGTGGTTCTCACTTTCAACTAACTCGGATGCTTGTGCAGATGGCAGACGCCACAGGTGTTGGCTCTTGGATTTGCAAAGGGTTTCTACTATTCGGTCGCACATATCTGAAAGACAATTCAGATGGAGTAAAATCAGGGATTTAGATTCTCATGTAAAACCATCAATGGTGCTTTCTACCATTTCAGAAAAGATCAATGTCTAAAAGTACACTAAATGGCACATTTCATTTGAGTGATCTGTTCTCAGACAAAATTTAGACCTAAGAATATTTGATATCCAGAAAATGAGCAAGAAACTATAAAGCATCAAAACCCACCAACTAAGCTTCTGATGAAGCAAGCAACACACTAAACGAAGCCCCTCTAATATCAGAGAAGAGATTTGAGTCTTTGTTTCGAAATTCACCTATGGTAGAGAAACACCAAATACTCACAGCTCAATACATACAACTAATTAAACAATTAAGCAGCATGAAGAGAAAAATGCAATACGTACTTACCCTTTCTTACACCAATCTGATCAAGAAATGGTTCGGACTGCCTAAC
This sequence comes from Noccaea bulbosa, assembly GCA_900406535.1. Lineage (NCBI taxonomy): Eukaryota > Viridiplantae > Streptophyta > Magnoliopsida > Brassicales > Brassicaceae > Noccaea > Noccaea bulbosa. The sequence goes on from OVBJ01001326.1 coordinate 9,802, forward strand.
CAAACATGCCAAAAGTTCAGGTACATCCAGTGGGGGCACATCCTGCACCAAAAGTTAAAGGACCCCAAATTAACACCGAACTAATGTCTACTTAAAATGGGCATCTATGGGGTAACAAGAAAAACCCAGCATGGTATTGCAAATAAAAGCCACTCAACTTCAAATATACCAACCTTGGCCTCATCAGTTTCTTTGTAAATAGATTTCTGCAGATAGAACAAAAGAGAAATCACCATTAGAAAAAGCTGCCATATATACCATAAGAAACTCAACTAAATCATTCCGCAAAACAAACCGAAACTATCATGTCAAGCATTTGACGATGAGTGGCTAATAAAAGTGAGAGTAAACTACAAGAGAAGCGACTTCTGAATCTTTAAAACCTCAGCAAATTCAGAATTTGACTGAAACTGAAAAAAAAGTTCCCAAAATGTTGGAGGATTAAACATGGAGGGGACTTACAAAGCTGGTTTTGAGCTTCTCCACGAATTCGCTGTTCTTGAATCCACTCAATATTTCCAATGAGCTTCGTTTCTCAAACTCTTTAAATCTAGTCTTCAAAGACCTAATCGGTTCCCAATCTCCGAAATTAGCTTCTCCTTCTCTCTCAGTCTCCGCGCAAAACTCCGTAAACCTAACCCTATCACTATTACGCCGTCTCCTCATCCTACCCATCTCTAAAACTCCCTGTCGCTCATCCAATTCCATCTCAGACACAATCGCCTTCTTAATCGCCGATAGATCGATCCCCAGCTTCGCCCTCGCTGGTCCCCACCTCTCCATGACCTTGCGGCTGATTTCCGGCGCCGAATAAACCCTGCGAAACTCCGATATCTTCGGCTGGAGCTTCTTCATGATTCCAATTTCACTGGAGAAAGACAGCGCAGATGGCGACCCGGCGGAAAACGCAGACCTCGCCGAATTATTGAGGAAATTCTCGATCTCACGGTCGAACGTGGATGCTAGATTCTTAACAGAGTTAGCTCGGTCTCTCATCAGCTGCAAATCCGCATCCGCTGAGTCCCGCACCTCCCTCCACCCTTTCGACAAAAACGACAACGCGTTCGTGGAGGACAACGTCATCGACAGAGACGAAGAAGAAGACGCCGACGCCATTGCGGTCGTCGTTGACGTGGAAGAAGGAGGAGTATGACTCTCCTTAACCATAATTTCAGGGTTTATCGTTTCGTCACGATGATTTCGTGGAAGTGTTACGGTTTCTATCTGTTGAGAATTGGGGAAGAAGGAAGAAGGAGAAGAAGAGGAAGAGAGAAAACAAAAGGTAAGGAATTGACGGCTGAGATTAATTTGGAAGAGTCTTTTTTATTGATTCTCTCTCTGTATTATTCTGGAAGTAAAACACGTGGCAAATAAACAAGTCGGACGATAGCAGCTTGTCTTGTGAAGCCTTGACCTGCGGCTGACATGGCATGAGTCCCACTGGTGGATGACGTGGCGTGTAGTAATTGGTTGACGAGATTATCCGATCGTGTCGGGTTCACTAGGAATATGCTGGATTTCTACAGAATCTGGTCCTACGGGGGCATGGGCAAATGACAAGGACATTATATAAAAAAACATAGGAAAATGATATCAGGTGGACTTATTTGGACTTTTGATGAAGCCCATTAACGGTTCAAATGTTGGCCGACTTAGCCAAAAGAGCAAACGGACGCCACGTGGAATATTTTTGTCTGACTGAGAAGAAAAATCAAAGTTTTGTTTTTCGGAACAGCTTCGGTTTAGTTAAAACCAATTAGACACACTCTCGGTTTCACCAATACTATAATGCATTGTGGGTTCTGAATAGTGAATATTACTAATTTACTACAATCTGCAAAACTTCTAAGTAAGTAAAGCTAGAAGCTGAAGTTACTACGAAACGACGTATCATTGCTTCAATATCAAAGCTTGCAACTAAAAGTATTATAAATTCCGGAAGAAGGAAAGAGACACAAAAAGCTTTGGGTAGCTGCTTACACTTACAAAAAGAAAAATGAAAAATGAAAAACTTTAGGTAGCTGCAAAATCCTGAATTTTCCTCTTTGAGATCTCTTTTTCTTTTTTTGTAAAAGGATATAGCACAGCCAGAGATCTCACGATCGAGAAGATAGGCAGGAACAGCTCCATCACGAGCATACGCCTTGATAACGGCTCCTCGTGCATTTTTTCTGTTTGTTGTACAAATCAAATTTCTGGTAAGATAAAATCAGAAGGCGTCACTCAAACGTCATCCAAAACTCGATAATTATACAGACAAAAATTATTCTGTATTTTTTAGCAAAAATTCTGTATATCTGTGGTTTCAGCTATCCATAAACTCATAACTTGCAGTAGAATTAATCACACATTACTAAACATCATTTTTTGGAAACGATCGAAACATAACAGTTCAAAGTTACGAAAATTCAGCATACAAGTGTTTTCAGATAACTTTGAACCAGAGTGCTACTGAAAGAAGCAGACTTGTAATTTACGATACATTCTAATCACATGAAACTACACATCTTTGGTCCGTAGCACGATGGTTTTGAGTCTGAATTTTGTTTCTATATAGAGAAACCGCAAAAAGAAAGCCTCAACTCGCAAAATTGAAGAGGTCAAAACAAGAGAGACACTAAAAACACTTGCATTTTTTTGGAGAAGTTTTCTTGGCAATCAACTTACATTGGTATAATGTTCAAAAAAAAAAAAAAAAAAAAAAAAATAANCATTGGTATATACCTAGTGACTGGTTTTTTGATATGCTTTATTTCTCTGTGCATTTGTCTCTGTTTTTCTTGGGAATATGCCAGAGATGTTTGCTATTCTCTGTTTTTTGGTTTCTTCGTTGAATGAATTCAGTCGCTAAAATAAATTATATTCAAAATTGATGTATTTTTCTACAAGTTGTAAATCCTATAATATCGGCCCTCCAAAATATTGTTTCAAAAAGTTATGTTTCAACTATGTGGCTGAGTGGCTGACTGTGCATGCAGGTTCCTCTTTGCAAGATGAGCTATTATCATATATTAATCGATAATCCAAAAAAAAAGACAAAATAAAAACGATCCGAAAGGCTCTAAGCGATACCGATAGCAATTACAAATTTACAATTAGTGCCCTATAACAACATATTTTTTCTCCCAATATTACAAGACAATATGTTTTCAGCAATTTCTCTGTAATTGTGAATCAACGTAACAGGACAAAGAAAGTGATGGACAAGTGGCGGTTTATCTTTTGTCAACTAGTGTTAGGTCACTTACGTCCTCTTTTCTATTATGGGAGACCACGTGGATTTCATTTTTTTCAATTATTAATCTATACAAAACATTTGTTCGTTTAATACTTAAAAGTTTGATTCGACTCCAAACTTATCACTAAACGGACTAATAGTTGGTAGTGAAAATTCATCAACCCCATGTGATATAGCTCCAAATATCTTAACTTTTGTGTATCTCTAGCGTAAAACATTTGAGTGAATCATTTGTATTTTTAATCCAGGTCAAAGCATATAACTAAAAGTCTAAAACATATATATATATATATTATATAAAAAAAAACATAAACAATTACTTTTTAAGTTTTAGTTAAGTTTCAATCTTTCAAGTAAGGAAGGTGAGAGTGAAATTTACCAGCTAGTTGCTTAGTGTTGGAGGCGATGAAAAGGTCTTCGACCACACATAAAGTCATAAAGTCACCTTTCTTAGGAAAACATTCACCGACCATATCAAATCATCTTCCAATTCACAATTTCCAACATTTCTAGAAATATAGACAAAATACATATATATATAACCGTAGTCACCTATAATGGTATATGATCAAAAGTTAATAGATTATGAATCCATAACTTTACATTAACCAAAAACAAAGATCATAACAATTAGACATATGAGTGCATGTTTTTTTTTTTTTTTTAGTTTAATTAAAAATACGTATATTACGTACTAGTTACATTCTTTTCGTATTAATAAAAAGAAAATCTTTATTTGCGTATATCACTCTCCTATAAAGCATACGCATACATTAGCCCATAATTTAGAACACACCAAATAAATAATAGAAAAAAACTCTTAACAACTCTTCCATTTTCTCCCCACCACCACCACCGCCAGAGAAAAAGCACCCACCACCATGACCTCCAAAGACTGTGGCTCCCACGGCCACTCTCGCCGGAACCTAATCCGGCGAATAATATGGTCAATAATCTTCATCATCTTCATAATCTTCCTCACAATTCTCCTCATTTGGGCAATTCTCCAACCTTCAAAACCACGCTTCATTCTCCAAGACGCCACCGTCTACGCCTTCAACGTCTCCGGCAATCCACCGAACCTCCTCACTTCCAATTTCCAAATCACTCTCTCTTCCCGGAACCCCAACGACAAGATCGGCATCTACTACGACCGTCTCGACGTCTACGCCACTTACCGGAGCCAACAGATCACTTTCCGAACATCGATCCCTCCGACTTACCAGGGACACAAAGAAGTCAACATATGGTCGCCGTTTGTCTACGGAACCTCCGTTCCCGTCGCTCCTTTCAACGCCATTAGTCTTGATGGCGATCGAGATAACGGCGTCGTTACACTGAGCATCCGTGCTGACGGCAGAGTGAGGTGGAAAGTTGGGACTTTGATTACCGGGAAGTATCATCTTTATGTCAAGTGTCAGGCGATTATTAACTTCGGCAACAGAGCTGCCGGAGTCATCGTCGGAGATAACGCCGTTAAGTATACGATTGCCGATAGGTGTAGTGTTAGTGTTTGAAACGGCGACGGAGCGAAAAAATCAGGTAATTAACGGCTCCGTTAAATATTATAGTCTTCATAATTATCATGCTTGATGTGAAGTGTACATTTTGCTTATACGATAGCAAATACTACAGATTTGCGATGTTATTGTGTAACGAGTTGTTATGAGAATCTCAGTTTCTTTACTTTTATTTTAGTTAAATGCTGAGTTTTATTTTCATTTGTGATTTTCTTAGAATATATATTCGGTGACTAAGATGCATCTTGTGATCCTGTCAAATCGACTTTTGCTTGTGATTAGCTTTTTTGATGAGTTTTTTTATTAGTCAGTCGGTAAAGTTGGATGGCGATAGCAATTAAAATTTATTCGAATAGATTATGACTCGTTAATGTTTTTGTGGACGTTGGGCTAGGGAGTCATCGTCGATATATGTCTCCATCTTTTCTCTTAAATTAAATCGAGATCCAATTTTATATATTTCTACAACATTCCACAACAGATAAGAAAGTTCAAAAATAAAAAGTTATGTGGATTGGAATTTTTAGTCATATTTGTGGACTTACAGATCATCTGGTCTATATTCATAAAGTATTGCTTAAAGTATGGTTTTCTTGACACTATAAAGCACGTTCTATTAAAATTTTGCTTGACACCAAAATAAAGTTAACATTACGTTACTTGGGGGTTATTGTGAATATTCTTGGATCTTGGGATGACAAAATCAGAATCCGATACAACTTATAAGAATTTAGCTTATATTCCTTTTCCAAATTTGAATTCCTGTAATTAGTATTTACTTGGCTAGTTGGCTCTAAGATTCCTTATATGTGACGTCGGATCATCGCGTAGCTCTCAATCTCAACAGCTAGAGACGTGACCAAGAAGACTTATTTCTTGCTACGCCTATATCCATTCATTTAATTTAGAACATGGTCCCTTAGATTTGACCCAAGAAACGTTGTAAGCAGCAAACGTTGATTAATAAAAGTCACCAAGACACCAACAACAAAGTCTTCGGGATGGAGTTATGTAATCTAAACTAAACCCAATGTTAAAAAGCAGTCTAGGCCTTACTTACGAGTTAAGACATGTTGTAACTCAATTTTTCCTACTTTTTATATAAATTACTAATCTTTTCGGCTTTCTGTATTTGACATAAACAGTTCATCAAAGTTCTTTCTTCAGTCAATTTTTGCATATCCAGGCGTCAGGCGGAATATACTTAGACAAGCAATTTGTGTGTTACAATCAAGAGAATGTCTACTTTAATATGAGAATTATGCAATCAAGTTTTCTTGAATTTATATTTTGGATTTCGATCACATGATATTAAAATTATATGATATATAGACAACTGTTTTTCTTGAATAAAGTTGAGAAACCTAACCTTGGATTTTCCTTCGTATGTAAAAGTGGTTATGAACGTGGTATATGTCACACACAGACACTAGTAGCTACAATGTCCGAGTAAGACTGCCAAACCTACATAATTTTCTAATAAATGACCTTTTTCAACCTAACTCTGAAATAATTTACAAGATCGGAAATTCCACATAGATGATCAATAGTACATCTGCAACATGCATGTTTGGAATTATTCAGTATTGCGTAAAACACAGTGGAACTATCTCCAAAATATATTTTTTAAAAAATAAGAAAGAAGAAAAAACTATCTCCAAATATAGTTTTATTCGAGACGAAATATTTTAATAGTAATATGTTCTTAAAATATATTGAGCGAGTTTCCGAACAAAAAATACAAAGAAGCATACATGTACAGTAAGTATAGTCGTGTCTATACGGCGTCTACTGTTGGGCTTAGTCTATTTATGTTGGGCCCAATTGCTGTTATGCTATGATAACAAATCCGTGGAACTACACAAAAAGCCTCATCAATAAATTGTATATTTTAATCTTCAATAAAGATAAACTAATTTTTCGATTTGAAATGCTGCTTGTGTTATAACAAAAGCTTTGACCACATTCAAATGCTACCTTCTCGGTAAACAAAGCGTAACGGCATTTTTTTCAAAACTAAACCGTTGGTTAAAAGGTGAACCGATCTTTGTTTGATTAATTTCTTTTTGGTATGAACTATGAATGTTAAATTAATTAATTTCTTATTTTATTACCAACAAAATGCAGATCTAGCCACAATTAATTATTCTCAGTAACGAATGATGATATATAACATAAAAAAGGAAAATACTCAGTTTTAACCAAAACAGACCACAATTTAAACTGCAACAAACAAATACATGAGACTAATCGCGTCATTTTGAATTCGTTTCCTTATAAAAAGACGCGTTACGTTAATCCTCTTCTGAATTAAAAACACAATTTAATTCATTCCCATCTCACACACATTATAAATCATCTACCCTCTTCTTCTTTACTGAAACAATTCGTATTCTTAGGTTAGTTTAACCCCAAAAAAATAAAACGATTCAAATTCTCAAACCTCTGCTTCGTTTTTCTCTCTGAGGAGGCATATCGTCGAACAGATGGGGGACAGACAACCATACCTGAACGGCGCATACTACGGGCCGTCGATTCCTCCGCCGCCGACTAAGACCAAGCGTCGCAGATACGAATCGCCAGGATTCGGATGTTGCTGCTTCAGCTGCATCGGAAGCTGTTTACGCTGCTGCGGTTGCTGCATCCTAAGCCTGATCTGCAACATCCTCATAGCCGTCGCCGTAATCCTCGGGATAGCCGCCTTAGTCCTCTGGCTCATCTTCCGTCCCAACGCCGTCAAATTCTACGTCAACGACGCCAATCTGAACCGATTCAGCCTCGATTCGAACAACAACAGCAACCTCCACTACGATCTCGACCTCAATTTCACGATCCGCAACCCAAACCAGCGAGTCGGCATCTACTACGACGAGATTAAGGTCAGTGGATACTACGGAGACCAGCGATTCGGCACCGGAGACATCTCGCCGTTCTATCAGGGACACAAGAACACGACGGTGGTTGTAGCGAAAATCGAGGGGCAGAATCTGGTGGTGCTCGGGGACGGAGCGAGAGCGGATCTGAAGGAGGATGAGAAAGCCGGAGTTTATCGGATCGATGCGAAACTGCGGATGAGCGTTAGGTTTAAGTTTTGGGTGATAAAGTTGTGGAGATTCAAACCGAAGATCAAGTGTGATGATCTCAAGATCCCTCTCGGTGCCTCTAATTCAACCAGCGGGTTTAAGTTTGAAACTGTCAAGTGTGACTTTGACTTATCTTAGTCAACTTCTAGTCTTATGATTTGTTTTCATGTGTTTACTTTTTCTTTGTCATCCTCTTCTCATATTCGGTTTTAGGTTGTAAAACTTGATTAATCCATTTGGATATGGATTATGTGGTGCTTGCTGGACTTGGATGATATATATCTTGTTTGGTTTGGTTTATATGGCTTTTAAACTCCATGTGAATATCTACATTACATCTCATAATTCTTAAATTCTTAATCATGCAATATATATGTTGAAAACATATCAGTTGCTTGATTAAGAACTGCAAAATTCTCCACTCAATTATCTAAGCATAGGCAATAAGATGTAGTATTTGTTTTTCTTCACAAAATTATTTACTTCTTTAGTTGTGGCTTTGCCTTGTCTAAGATGTAAATCGTCGCTTCTTTTTCTGTTTCTGTTCCTTAGTATCTAGACTCGACACAAAACACTTAGGAACACAACAAGGTTCCTCTCACTGAGCTTCGAAATCTCTGAGACTCTGAACATCAACAAAATGAGATTTAAGAGGGAAGAAAATGAAGCTGCGGCAGAACATCTCTTACGTAGCTAGCTCATTATGAAATAACTTTGATTGGTGCTACACATCAAAACAAATCAGAACCAATCCCAAATGAAACATGTCTAGCAGCTTGAGATTTTGACAATGTCATCAAAACATACGATGATGTCTTGGTGAAAATTTCAAATTGCCGAACATAAAACTACGACAAAGAGTCAATTAGTATATTTTTTTAAAAAACTACGACAAAGTTGAAACTTCTAACCAAAAAAAGTCAATACGAATTCCAACGAAAATCTGTAAATAATTTACTTAACTGTTCTAAATCGTTGGAATCTAAGCAAAATAAAAAAATTAACACATTTGAGAGCTTTGGAAATTGAAACAACAGCCCCTGCTGCTGCTGCTGACGACGTCATACACATCAGTGACGTCATCCATATCCCGACCAGGAGATGGTGACGGAGTGAAGTACGGAGGAGAATCACACGGCGTCAAGAACGGAGTCGGCTCGCCGGAATATTCCACCGGGATATCAATTTGAAGTTCACCGCCGTTATCCACATCATCATCTTCTTCTTCCATTTCCGAATCCTCTTCTTTGATTGTAAACAAAAGCCTCGACACTCGCCACTTGTCCACCGTCGCTACATCCTCCTCCTCCACCGCGGCCTCCACCACCGCCACCGCAACAGTACTCTCCTCCATCTGTACAGAAACAATTCCGGTTGGCCCAATACGAGATTGGTTCTTCTTCTTCTTCTTCTTCTTGCAACACATGAAGAATTGGAGTAGAGCCTCTTTACTTGCGGGAGACGACGTGGGACGACAGAAGATGTAACAGAGCTCGGCGAAGAAGATGAGAAGGAAGAAGAGTAAGACGGCGAGTAGCACGGCGCCGGTGTTGGTGAGAGCATGCATCGTTTAAGAGAAAAAAAGCACGATCGAGTGGGGGAGTGTGAAGAAAAGAATATGTGACCGGGTGGTAGTGTAGCTTAAGCGGGAGAGTTAACCGGCGTTTACCGGTTGCAGGTTGCTCGAAAAGAGGTGGGTTTTGATGATGATGATTAATGATAGTTGGAACTTGTGGGCAAAGGGGGGACACATGAGGCACTTTTTACAGGTAGCATGCTGCTTTTATTAATGCTGTTTATCATTATTACAGTTTTTTCAATTGTGGGCCGTGTGGAAAATATACAATTTCATAATTTGATTTCTAAAGTGTATAATATGCTCTGTGCTGCTAAGATTACAGAATGAGTGCTACTCTCACTTTTATTTTACATTCACTAGGGGAGCCACGGCATTGCATCACGCGGCTGGGACAGGTTTGGTTTATCAATTTTCTCTGTTACTTGTTTTCGTTTCGCTTGTTCAGATCATGAATGAAGAAAAGTGTTGTGTTTTTGCTTATATGTATGCATGCCTCTTTCCTGTTAACATTGATTAGGAGAAATCGAGTTGCTTAAGGAATTGCTATCTAGAGGTGCTCAAAGCGAGTCTGGCACGCCATTAATCTGGGCTGCTGGCCACGACCAGAAAGATGCTGTGGAAGTCTTGTTACAACACAACGCCAATGTAAAAACTTCTTGGGTAACGTTTGCTAATTCCAACTATAAACTATGTGATTTGTAGGAAGGAAATAGGCCATTGGAAGTGGCGACTTCAAGAGAGAAGAGAAAGGTTGCTGAGATCCTCTTCCCGTTGACAACAAAACCCGAATCTGTTTCGGATTGGTCAGTAGATGGAATTCTAGCTCACATGGAATCAAACAAAGAAGAGGATGTTTTGTTTCTTCTTGAATATTTCAACTATTTTTTTTTTATCTAAAACCAATAACCTTTTCAGGAAATAGAGCCAAATCAGGAGAGACCGGGATCAAGAAAGATCTTCCACACGTCTCCGAAGAAGCAAAGGCAAAAGCAAGAGGACAAGATGCATTCCACAGAAAGGATTTCCAGATGGCCATTGACGCATACACACAAGTACTCAACAGTCAACACTAAACCTTCTTCCTCTAAATTCAAAAACCACTATTCTTAATCTATGTTCTTTTTTTTTGGTCAAACATTCTTAATCTATGTTCATTTTTTGATTTTGTGGCATTTTATTTTGAACAAAGGCAATTGATTTTGACCCGACGGATCATACCTTCTTCTCGAACCGAAGCCTCTGCTGGTTGCGGTTAGGACAAGCTGAGCATGCCTTAATCCGATGCGAAAGCCTGCAGAGAACTCAAACCTGATTGGCCTAAAGGCTGTTTCAGAGAAGGCGCTGCTCTGCTTTTGCTTCAGGTACCAAAAAAAATTTCAGTTTCCAGCGATTGAAACTCACTGAGATACTCTGGTGAATATCCAGCGATTCGACGAGGCAGCAAATGCTTTTTACGAGGGATTATGTTAATGAAAAGAAAAAATTTCAAGCCATTTGGTGAAGCTGCAGGACCAAATTAATTCAAGAAAAAAAAAAAAAAAAAAAAAAAAAAAAAAAAAAAANAAAAACAAGATGATGCAAATTATAATACATATGTGAAGGAAAGAGACATCAAAGGATAACAGGTAGAGATTTAAATGCGCATCTATGCTCCTGAATAATCAAAACCTCATGACACCACTCAACTTTACCCCAAATCTCTCCTCCTTGTCTTGTTTCCAGCGAAATCTCAGCACACCAAATCCCATTTCCCCTTACTGCTACTGCTTCTTTAAGGAAAAACAAGGCCAGTTTCCCACTGTAACTCAGAGTCTCTGACCCCCTCACTGAACCTATCGTCTTAGCCAACAAGTCATCCAAACCATTCACCACTCCCCAACACCTCTTGTTTGGATCATACGTTCTTACACAATTCTCAGATGCATCGTAATAGTACAAAACGTCATCAACCACACACGCATTCCCACCCATCCAGCATCTCGTCTTTTCCCCATGTCCTCTCCTTTGGATGGTAGAAAAGGCTATTGTCAGAATTCGCTATATATATATATATATATATATCTTATCAGCCATCACAACATTAGACCTAATCTGAGGATCTACCTTGATGTCTGGCTCTATCATCTCTGGCTCCCACATTTGCGTCTCTGTATTGAACATAGAGACGGTGTTCAGTGCGGCCCAACAAGGATCTTCTCGCGTATAGCTCAGGCGACCAAACAATCGACCGGAAGTGCTTAGACACAAGGGAGAGTGTTGGATGGTCGCATCTCCGTACACGCGCTATGATGCCAACGATCATGTCTTGGGGAAGTGACGTAATCGGAAACGGTGATTCCGATTCCTCTTTCTCTGCCATTGTTTTGGAAGACATGTGAAGACCGCCGATCTGGTCTTGCAAGAAGAGAATGGTAATATGCAAATGATTTATTTGTGTACAAATGTTGAAAAAGGATGATAAAGAAATTGATTGGATTCATTCAGTCAATGACGCAAGAGAACTATGTATAGATATGAGACTTATGAGAATACAGATGTGTAGGCGTAAGCGTAAGCGTAGCACATTAGTGGAAACGGTGAAATAATAAGACTTCCATTCACGACAAATATGTTTTTATGGATTTGAGGACAATCTGAGATTCAAACAAAGGATTGTTTTAAGAGTAAAAGAAGAATAATAAATAAAAAAAACTCAGCTCACATTAAACAAAGATTGTACTTTTTGCTATCTTAGACTCTTGGTAGCTTTCTAGATAGCTGAGAAGTACTCTTTGCTGCCCTTGGGGTCGGGTTTCATCGACTTCTCACCTGGTTTCCATCCCGCCGGACAGACCTCGTCGGGGTTTTCCTGGATGTACTGTAAAGCCTGCAACAACAATTGAGAACGCATCAAGCAAACCGCAATCAGGTGAATGAAAAGATCGGTTTTGTAAGTTGTGCGTAATTTACCTGGAGGGTTCTCATTGTCTCATCAACGCTTCGTCCAATGCCAAGATTGTTGGTGGTGGAATGTTGGATCACTCCTTCCTTGTCGATTATGAAAAGCCCTCTCAGTGCAATTCCCTTTTTTTTTTTTTTTTTTTTTAACACACAAACAAAGTTCTCGTCTTTATTATCCCAAACACTTTGGAAAGTTTTAAAGGAAGCCAAAGATTTGAGAGGCTAACAATGTACCTGATCATGGATGAGCACTCCAAAAGATTTTGAGATTGATTTAGTGACATCTGATATAAGGGGATAGTTGAGATCCCCAAGCCCTCCAGATTTCCTGTCTGTTTGGACCCACGCAAGGTGCGAGAACTACATAGACAGACAACCAGAAGAAACAGTGAGAACGAGTCAAGAAATTTGCAAACAGATACGAATATGATGGCGATTGTATACGTTATGTACTTACCACACTATCGACAGAGACGCCTAATATTTCTGTGTTCAACTTCTCAAACTCTCCATGCCGGTCACTGAAGGCAGTGATCTCTACAAGACAAAAAAGAGAGAGATTAGGAACGCAGTTAACCTCGGATATTCGATTTTGATACACTTGTCAAGCAAATCCTAACCTGTTGGGCAGACGAAAGTGAAGTCCAATGGGTAGAAGAAGAGAATCACGTATTTCTTCCCAATGTACTCAGAGAGCTTAACCTGAAACCATAATTCATCAATTACCAATTAGTCTCTAGAACAATTAGACACATACATTAAATAAGAACCCGAAAGACTAGTCATTTTGGCTACACACCTAAACTTATGTCTCAGATTAACTAGAAAGAATCAGATATGTTTTCAAATTTGTTGTAAGAAACTTGTCAAGAATTAAAAAAAAAAAGGGAGGTTCTTTAGCCAATATACCTTAATAAACTCCTGATCGAACACAGCCTCTGCCTCAAAATCAGGTGCCTTGTTTCCAACCAACGGAAGATCATCCTATAAACATAAAACACAAATCGTTAACGCATCAAATCCAAGAAGCTACATAGCTCAAATCAACAGTCACAGAACACATCGAGCAACCACTTAATAAATTGTCACTCAATTTCACAAAATCAGAGAATTTCACATCCGTTTTCCTAATTGAGTGGCCATCACCACTAATAACAAAACTAACAATCCTTGAAGCAAATGTCACTAAATTTCCAGAAAACATGGTCCACAGAACCATTAATCGCCAATTTCCCCCTCCAGAGAGAGAGAAGTCTATCAATAGGCTAATGAATTATGATTCAATCACATCGAACTACAGAGTATCGGCATTTGGATAACTTACGCCCAGGGCCTTGACCGCAAAGCTCCTGCGAGAATTGGAGCGGATTGAGCCGAGGGAAGAGCGTCGAGCAAACCCAGACCGGAGAGAAGCCGATGCGGAAGGAGAGGATACGGTTCGAAGGAAAGAGACGGAGGGAGATGGAAGCGACGAAGACTTGGCAGGGAAAACCCTAGGAGAGGAGATGAGAGTAGTTGAAGAAGCTACAGACGCCATTTGATACACTTTTTGTGACTCTCTCTCTCTCTTTCTTTCTCAGCGACGAGAAACTTATCTGTGTCACCAACGACCTCTCTTTGTAGTGGAACTATGAGGTGGAAGATAAGCCCTCAAAACACTCAAAAACGACGTCGCATAAATTAAAAAAAAACGTTATGTTTGCGGAAAAATGTGGTCATCGTCTTCTACCTTCGATAACTCCGTCTCTCCTCTGTTATCTTCCTCCGATCGGCGGTTCGATTATCCAATTGATCACTTCCTCCTCTTCTTTCAGGTGCATTGTCCTGTTTCTCTCTCCCTCTCTCTAATTTCCTCTGTTTCTTCTTTAAGTTATCCTCTCATTGGTTCTCTTCTCGCCAGCACTCGGAGAAGATATCGGTTGAATCGCGTGACCGCGCATATGGAGAGTGAAAAGGAATTGATGAACAAAGCTAAAAGACCTGTTAATTCCAGATTGTGCAGAGTTTCTGGGTATTATAATCTATCCTTTTCAAAATTATCTGATTTTTTGTTCGACTGGATTTTGATTATAATTACACCTTTTTTTTTTGTTGGACTTGTGATCAAGCTCGATGACGGAGGTGATGGAAATTCAAGCTGAGAACCCAACATTCCATATACTGTTTATCCCGGGAAATCCAGGTTTCATTATATTGTATCATGCTCAAAAGTCAAAGACGTTTGTGCATGCACATAGTATAAACTAAGCTAGATATGAAAATTCTATCATGGTCATACATCGGCTTTGTAAATTTTCCAGGTGTTGTGTCATTTTACAAGGACTTTTTGGAATCTTTTAACGAGTTTCTTCATGGAAATGCATCTATAACGGGTATGGCTGCTTGGAGTTTGAATGATTCCATGAGTTTTGATTGGTTCTTTTGCTTTCTAATGGTTTTTGACTAGTTTTGTTTTGTTCTTGCGTAGCTATTGGTCAAATATCTCACTCGAGCAAGGTACTATAACTTGGCTTCACTTCTTTATTGCATGTCCTGTTTAATAGTTGCACTGATTCTGTTCGTATCCTCTTAGATTTGTATTCTGAAGTGTGATAGCATTATTCGTGCTTTGGTGAGATATTTGATGATTCTCTTTCGCTTGTAAGGACTGGGAGTCTGGTAGGCTGTTTTCGTTGCAAGCACAAATCGATCATAAGGTATTCAAGATTTTACAATGTGCCTAACAAGTCATTCCCCTTCAATCAAGCACCTTCTTTTCCTTAAACCTGATCAAATCCTTCAAGTTCTTGTGTTGTTTGATTCCATGAAGTTAATATCTCAATCTGTTTGTTATCATACAGGTTGATTTTATCAGACATGAGTTGGAAGGAGTGAAAGTTCCAATAATACTGGTAAGTGGTAACACTACTGATTGTCTCATGTATACAATGGGTTGCATAACATGTTTCCGTTGACATACTGCTTCTTATGTCCAAGTGTATACATCCACTATATTTTATTTACAAATTTCATGAACAAAATATTTTAGTAACTCAAAATCTTGATTGCTTTTGGCAGGTTGGGCACTCTATTGGGTCTTATATATGCCTTGAAATGTTGAAGAAATGCTCGGAGAAGGTTCACACGCATTCCTCTAAGGCTCTAACAGCATATGCTTCCTCTATCACAATTTCTCTCTGCACTGTGTGATCATTTACATTCGCATGACTGGTTTGCAGGTGGTATATTGCATTGGCCTATATCCGTTTCTGACTTTGAACCATCAGTCGAAAAAGCAATCAATGATTGGGAAACTTGCAGCGTGAGATTTTTCTTAGAATGTTATGAAATCATTACCATATCATGTTGCTTTCTATCCGCCAATACGCAGAGTTGTCTAAGGAATTGTTATAATTCAGGTCTTCTGTTCTGTCGGCTTCAGCAAGTTTTCTGGTTGTATCACTGAGACTGTTACCTTTGTGGGCTGCACGGCGGCTTGTATCAAGCTCCATTGGAGCCGGATGGTCTGATACTGCTGTTCAAGCTACTTGCACTCACTTGATGCAGGTATTGTCTTGCTTCCATATTCACTAGTTTTCATGGGGTTTTACACTTGAACCTAGTTTTTTAAAATCCTTGCAGCCTACTTCATAAAGTTAACTTCATCTGAATCATGTATTCTCTCTTAATTTTTCTTTCCTTGCAGTATCACACATTGCGCAATGTTCTCTTTATGGCAATGACAGAGTATAGAGAGGTACTCTGTTTTGAGAATGTGTTCTATGGAGTATTGTAAAGAGTCTAGATTATTTGACTGTTTCAATCTTTTTTTTTTGGCATATAAGCTTGCAACAGAGCCAGATTGGGATTTCATGAGAGAAAACCAAAGCAAGCTTGCATTTTTATTTGGTATTGATGATCACTGGGGTCCATTGCAACTCTTTGAAGAGGTTAATTAGTCTTTCTTTTCTCAGTTAAATGTATTTTACGACACATGAAGGAGTCTCTCATAGAATGTCTCTTCATTGTTTCCAGATATCAAAGCAGGCGCCTGGTACTTCCTTGTCTATAGAGAGGGAAGGTCACACGCACGGATTCTGCTGCACGGTTGCTGGCTCGGTCTGGGTTGCGCAGCACATTGCAACTCTGATCAAGAACCGGTTTTCACATCTTTAGTACATGTAAATTTCCTTGTCTCTCTTCCTTAAACCCAATGAACCGGTCTGTGAATTTGCTTTCTCAACAACTATCAAAAACGTTTTTCTAAAACTGAGTCGTTTAATATTGTGTCTTGTAGATGGTTATGTAAGTTTTATGTTCTCACTCTCACCCAAACAAATCAACTTCTTTCAATTTGCATTCATTCGAATCTAACATCCAATAAATCGCGATGGTGAGAATTTAAGATACTAATAAAGGGTTAGGTCTGAGGAGAAAACTAGGGAAATATAATTGAATACACCACATAAAATTAGCTTTAGCCGATTAGAATAAACCATATCCTTTTTCTGTCTGAAGTTCATATACTTACTCATTTTGAAAAGAAAAAAAATGATTAACCAACCTGTTGCAGAAATAACCACAAATATAAAATAAAAGAGAGAATTACTTGAAATAGTCCACTTTTAGAAACTAACGACAGAAATAAACATTTCTAATGAAAAATAACATGCTCAAATATACTAGATGTATCTATTTAAACAATTAGTTTCTGAAAATAGACTATTTAAGTTATCGCCTCAATATAAAATGTATATACTCATAAGTTATAGGGAAATTGCACTATATAACTATATTTGAACCTATATTTAATAATCTAACCATAGAAGAAAAAAAAACAATATTGTTTATATTTTCTACAATATATACCTAACTGCCTCTATATTTTCTCTCATTCTTCTTCTCCTCACGATCCTCTCCCTATCTCTTCTCTCCTTCTTCTTCTCCTCACTTCTCCTCACGATCCTCTCATTTCTCTCTTTCTTCTTCTCCTCATGACTCATATTCAAAAAAAAAAAAAAACCTGTGTAGAGGTTTCAGAAAAAAAAAAAAACTGTTTATCCTTTTTTAAGTGGCAAAAGTGTAATTAAAGTTTAAGTGAAAGGAGATGGTGGTCAAACAAATATTTCTCTTTGTTATTCACTTAATTTTTGAATTATCATGACTATATTCTAAAATATGTTGTCCAATATGGCTACTCACCAAATTAACCCGTCATAGGGAAATTGCACTATATAACTATATTTGAACCTATATTTAATAATCTAACCATAGAAAAAAAAAAATATTGTTTATATTTTCTACAATATATACCTAATTGCCCCTATATTTTCTCTCCTTCTTCTTCTCCTCACTTCTCCTCACGATCCTCTCCCTATCTCTTCTCTCCTTCTTCTTCTCCTCACTTCTCCTCACGATCCTCTCCTTTCTCTCTTTCTTCTTCCCCTCATGACCCATATTCAAAAAAAAAAAAAAAAACCTGTGTAGAGGTTTCAGAAAAAAAAAAGAGAAAGAGAGAAAGGAGAGGATGGTGAGGAGAAGTGAGGAGAAGAAGAAGGAGAGAAGAGATAGGGAGAGGATCGTGAGGAGAAGAAGAAGGAGAGAAAATATAGGGGCAATTAAGTATATATTGTAGAAAATATAAACAATATTGTTTTTTTTTTCTATGGTTAGATTATTAAATATAGGTTCAAATATAGTTATATAGTGCAATTTTCCTATGACGGGTTAATTTGGTGAGTAGCCATATTGGACAACATATTGAAGAATATAGCCATGATAATTCAAAAATTAAGTGAATAACAAAGAGAAATATTTGTTTGACCACCATCTCATTCCACTTAAACTTTAATTACACTTTTGCCACTTAAAAAAAGATTTTTTTTTTTTTTTGAAACCTCTACACAGGTTTTTTTTTTTTCTGAATATGGGTCATGAGGAGAAGAAGAAAGAGAGAAAGGAAAGGATCGTGAGGAGAAGTGAGGAGAAGAAGAAGGAGAGAAGAGATAGGGAGAGGATCGTGGTCAAACAAATATTTCTCTTTGTTATTCACTTAATTTTTGAATTATGATGGCTATATTTTTCAATATGTTGTCCAATATGGCTACTCACCAAATTAACCCTAAGTCATAAGTAACAGGAAAACAAAGAGGCTTTGGAGGATGAGATTGCTTAAGTGTGAAGGTTGCAACAGAAAGGTGGCATTTAGTGAACGATAATAAAGAAGAGAAACTGATATGTTTTAAATGAAGGGGAAAATAGAGAGTTAAGACGATAATAACAATAAAGAAAAAGAAGGTACATTTGCATCATCATTTCACTTGACAAAATGAAAAGTATTTTATCGAAGGTGGAATTTAATTCGTATTTATCATTCTTACGTAACGCTCATTATTCTCAACTGCCTCAATTACTATTTGCATTTATATTTGATTTATGATTTCATCACTTCAAATCTATTGAAGCTATCTGAATTCTGAACTACCCCCTCTTCAATTTTAACCAACTTTCACCCCCTTGGCATTATGTATTAAAAGAAAAGAAAAGGAAAAAAGAACAGAGATTTTCTGAAATTTACCATTTAGATTTTCATTATTTTAGTTTTGCCATTTGCAGGTCTCAAGGACACAGCCCAACCTTTTTCTTTGTCTCTGACTAATAATGCATATTTGAGGAAAAAAAGAATGGAAAATTCAGCTCTGGACTTAATATCAGCTACAAAATAAAGTCTGAACTTTCTTAATTTTTCTTATGAAAATGCATATTGGGGCTGCGAAATCCAATTGTAGTTTTAGATATTTGAATTGTTATGTTTTTGATATATGAAACTTACCAAAAACACACGCAGTTCCTTTTTTTTTTTTTTTTTTGGAACAGATTTGATAGCGATTTTCCACTGAGAAATTAGCACGTATACACTAAAAAAATTTCAAATTAAGAAAATAGCATGTGTAAGAAAGTTATTGGTTAGAATATACCATGTGTAATATGTATTGATACCAAAATTACCTTTATTTCTTTATTTCTCCTTTTGACTCTCATTTTCGTGTCATCTCCGATCTCTTCAAATTACTTTACATACAATCGATTTCTTGTGCTCGTATTAAAAAAAAAAAAAAACAAACACCAAAGCAATATCTCGCTTGCAAAGAGGAATGAGAACAAAGGTAGAGTGAAAGAGAGGAACGCATATTGTTTTGGCACGATCATTTACTACCAATGAAATGGAGAATCATTTGCTTGTAATCTACTCAAAACAATTGTTTTAACAAGAGACCATAAATCAGTTTATCCACATAAAGGTTGTCGAATTCAAAACGAATTGGGGATAGGGCTCATTTCTTCTTTATTTGTTGTAGATAATATAGTATAGTAATCATTTGTTTTCTTTTATTTCATAGGTATATTTTTGTCCAATAAAACTGAGTTTGGTTACTCAGTTTATTATGCTCTTCATATGGCTATAAATTTAGTTTGCTATGGCAATATGGTCAGTGACCTAATTCATTCTTTTCCAGTTTCCATCAACTTTTTGTCAGTTTTTAGTTTATTTTCTTTAGAAGAAAAAAAAAACATATCTATGATTTTGGGGGGTCAAATATTTGCGTACCCACCTTTTTGGTAGGAGTAGGACCATAGAAACTAATTTTGTTCCATTTCTAACCATTTTTTATGCACTACCAAAACAAAGAGTTCAATCAACAAAACGATAACCTAGATTGCATGGAAACTCCATCCGGGGTGTGTTTTCCGTTTCGGAAACATTTCCGAAATGTTTCCTCACGGAAACTCGTCGGAAACTCGATTTTTTACGTTTCCTTAAAATCTCAGTTTGGAAAATTGTTGGAAACGCACGTTTCCACTTTGGAAACTCGCGTTTCCATTTTGACA
>OVBJ01001327.1:0-29997 GCA_900406535.1 Noccaea bulbosa
CGGATCAAATGGGGCGGAGCCCGCGGGTTGGGTCATAAATTGACAGGCCTAGTCAGTGGCATCAATAAATATGCTAAGAACATTGAAAACACAAGACTGACTTGGATAGCAAAGTAATCTATTGAATTAACTAAACGAAACGGGCTAAACTTGATTTACTTGGGGTAAGAAACTCTCCTTGAGTGTGAACAAAAGTTAAATCAAATTTAATTTGTTGATTTACTTGGGGTAAGAAACTCTCCTTGAGTGTGAACAAAAGTTAAATCAAATTTAATTTGAACTTTATGGAGAGAATGGGCTTCTTTACCAACTACACTCAAAGATCCCTCGGGTTGGTTTTGTCAGCAGTTCAATGGACAGTGACTTTGCGGAAAATCTGTACCGTTGGTCATCTTCTTAATGCTTTTTGTAGCCGTTGGATTAGTCATGTCATGACCAAACCAATTTGACTTCTTTTAAGTTGATGTAAAGTCTTATGGTTTTAGAGATGGTTTTATTGCTCGCAAATCATCTTCGAAGTTATTTCACGCGCCTGCTAAGCAACTGAACGCTAGACGCTATAGACAAGAAAATGGGAACACGAATATTTTTCTTAAGTTGAGAAAATAATATCTCGCTATACTTCATAGTTCAGATATATATTTTTTTGGTCGAAATATCTACTACCTATACAAATACAAATATACGACTACATCAATCTTCTTAACCTTTTAGTCTATATTAAATTAATTTAATGTTTTAAGCTCTGAACCATACAGAACTTCCGAAAGTGTCAAATGAAAACTTTTTTTTTTTTTTTTCAATTTATCGCATTACCATCACTTTATGGCATTAGCTTGTAAATACAGTTAAAAAACACATAACCCAAAACGAAAAGTTTATAATACTGACCGGCGACCAAGAAAATATGTAAGAATATGTTTTTTTATTGGTCATCTATTTATTTAGCAGTATAGTATTATCATTGGCTCGTTATTCGTTGTTCTTTTAACAGTTGCATCTTAGACATTACATAAGTATAAAAATTTATAGAAAATGGATTTTAGTGGATGGAATTAAACAATATGAGATAATACTATTTCGACATTAGTGGATTAGTCATGTCACGACCAAACCAATTTTTCTAGAACAATTAAAACAAGTAGATTCATGGCTTTTACAAAACATTTTTTCTTTTTTTGTAGTGGCAGCCTTGTCTTTAACCCATAAATCCAATTTCTCTATGGACCGTGTTGTAATTAAAATTAAAGGTTGAAGAAACGATTTTTTATTTTTTTTTTAAAGGAGAAATAAACAGTTTCTTGCGTGAGAGCCTTTCTCATGGCAGGAGCTTTTACTCCTCCTCCTCCCTTTTGTGGAAAATTGTATAGGCTGTCGTTTCACAAAAAAATTAACTCTAAAACTCTTGAGCCAAAATCATAATTCATTTTAGAGAACCAAAAAAGTATGTAATTAAAAACTGGAATAGTTCTAAATTTTATCTTTGTACTTTTGCATATGACAATACTTATCGGTATCTCAATAGTTTGGTTTTTTACTACTGGGAGATGTAAATTATACAGTATAATAACCTAAATCAGTTATTAATAATGCTCATTAATTTGCTAATAATTACTCTTTCTATTTTATAATATAAAGAGTTTTAGAATTTTTTTTGTTTCATATTATAAGAGTATCTCTAACCCATATTGTCATATTGAAGTTAATTTTACTCTAACCTAACTCTATTTTTAACCTCAAAATAGATAAATGACATATTTTCTTTTCTCAAATTGAGGATAATCTCATTTTCATTTTCATTTTGGAGTTGAAATTTTTTTATTTATATAAGAGTTCTTAAATATTTTAAATTATTTTGTTTTAAGATATACAATTAATTATTTTGATGTTTATTATTACTCTAAAATACAAATAACACATATTTAATAGAAAATTTAATTATTTAAGGTAATAATAAATTTAAAAAGAAAGAAAAATACTTTAAATAAAAATTATGGGGAAATTTGTAATTTATATATGAAAAATGTAAATTTAGTAATTCATAAAAGTGAAAAGAAAATAATATACTTTAGAATATTTCTTTTTGGAGTGAAAAATAGGGTAGTATATTGGAGTAAAAACCAACTTCATTTTGAAATTATTTAATTTTGAAGTTAAATATGGAACAATACAATGGAGATGCCCTAAGGGATTTTCAAAATTTTAAGCAAAAGTAAATGTGTTTTTGTTGTTTTTTTACTTTTTGAATATTACAGATTATTTTTTCATTAGTTGATCTATTTTGAAATTGATAATAAAAAATACAAAAGTTAAATGTGTTCTTAATATGTGTGCAAAACCTTTAAAGCCCTTACATTGTGAAACACAAGGAGTATGTGTTTAGTAAAAAACAATAATTTGTTTGGCCCAAAACATCTCCGATATACTTTATTGGGAGTGGGAGAATTCTCCAGGAGTGGTAAAGTTTGGTTTCGATGATCCGTTTGTCCTTAGTTATGTTTCTTTTTCTTTTAAACCGATCTTGCTTGTTTTATTTTCAGTTTTAACGCTTGTGGGTTTAGTTTGATCTTTGTATTTGTAAGTTAATTTCACCCGGCTTTCCCCTTTTGAATTTTGTATTCTAACTTTGATTTCAACAAAATTATCATATAAAAAAAAAAAATAGAAACTATTGCTTAAACAGACAAATCCATATATAATGTATAGATCGAAAAAATTTGATGTAACTGCTAGTTAGACCGAGTAAAATCGTAGCCGTAGACATAGAAAGTCTCATATTGAAATAATATATAAAATATTAGAGCTTATTCCCTTATTGCCAATTGATTTTATGTTGGATGCTCATGATAAGCCCGAATTTAAAATGATATCAGAGCCATCCGATGTTGGGCCAACCTATGGATGTTATTTCCATAATTGTCTATGCTTCAGATGATGATTTTGATGATAGAAAATCTAAAGTTCAAAAAATAATAAAATAATATATAAAAAATTAGAGCTCTCTACTCATTTTCAATTAATTTTGAATTGGATACTTCATGATGAACCCAAATTTAACACATTGTGATATTGTCTAAATAAATCAAACAAGAAATAACCTTGGCTACACAAAATTACAATAAATAAACTTGGCTACACAAAATTGCAAATTTCTTACAGTCCAGTACTGGACTTACATGTACTAAAATCTAATCAACGTCCTTTTCCTATTAATGAGTGTACAAATAAAATAGGTCAAGATTTGTAGACTATATGGTTTAAAGTACTACCCAAAATGGCAGCATAGTGATTGGAAACAAGCTTTCCAAGCTTTACAATAATAATTTGTTGAAAACATTTTTCTAGTAAATAATAATAATTTTCGACCCAGATTTTAATTTTCGTTTTTTTATTTTTATATAAATAATGTTGATATTGTCGAAAATGTTTAAAAAAGAAGAAACAGAAAAGAAATAAAGAGAAGTCACTAATTCTATGTTTGGCGCGTATATTAACCACCACCGGCAAAACACCCACGAAAAAGGCGAGCACGCATAAAGAAAGCTCAAAACTTCCCCATCACTTCCAAAAAGAAAAAAAAAAAAAAAAAAAAAAAAAAATTTTTTTNAACTTTGTTACGCAAATATTAAACATAATCGAAGCCGAAAATTATATAAAAAAAAATATTTATTTTTTAGTTCAAAAAAAGTTTCAGCTTTGAAGGAAGCTAGAGAGAGATCAAGCGACTGAGAGTGGTGTGGAAGCAAAACCACGATCTGCGTTTTTTTTCATCTCAGATTTTCATCAACACTCTTCTTCGATCGGAGCTTTCGACATTCCGACAAAAGCAAAATAGAAAAAAAAAGACTTCTTCTTTCGTGTGTGTGGGGAGAGATTTGTCTCCCTCTGTACAGAGGTTAGGTTATAAATGGAGCGGTACGGTCGCGCCGGTGATGAAAGGTCGCGATCGGATCCGTCGCTTGAATGGACCTCTCATGGAGGCGAAACCGGAGTCGAAGGTAACGTTTAACGATTTCCCGCATAATGTCTTGTTAAATGCCCTGATTTATCTGAGATCAAAGGAATTTTGTTTCAAATGTGTGTTTTTGTAGCTTCGATGTGGCGATTAGGGCTAAGCAGCGGCGGAGGTGGAGGTGGAGAGCCGTACCCGGAGCGACCGGACGAGCCCGATTGTATTTATTACTTGAGAACCGGCGTTTGCGGGTACGGGTCAAGATGTCGGTTTAATCATCCACGAGACCGTGGAGCGGTAAAGATTCCCAGTATTTGATTCGCGATCTTCAATTCCACGATAATCAGATCAGATCGTCGAATCAGTGATCTAGTAATTAGGCATTGTGGTTGAATTGGTTTAGTTTGAAAGGTCTTGATTTGATGTTTTAGGTGATTGGAGGTGTGAGAGGAGGAGATGGAGCTTTACCGGAGAGGATGGGACATCCGGTTTGTCAGGTTTTGTATTCCGGATTTAACCAATGCACCTTTCAAATCTTGTCTTTATTAAAAAAAAAAAAAAAAAAAAATTTTAGATTTNTCTTTTTGGTGTGTGCCACAGCATTTTATGCGGACGGGAACATGTAAATTCGGTGCATCTTGCAAGTATCATCATCCTAGGCAAGGAGGTGGTTCCGGTTCCCTTACGCCTGTCTCTCTAAGTTATTTGGGTTTCCCATTACGCCCGGTTTGTCTTCTAAACCCCTCAAATTGTTGTGATTTTGGTTTATGGTTTATATGATCTCTGAAAAGCTCCTCTAAAATGTTGATTACAGGGAGAGAAGGAATGCTCTTACTACATGAGAACCGGTCAGTGTAAATTCGGTTTGACCTGTAGATTCAACCATCCCGTACCTCAGCAGCAGCAGCAGCAGCAGCCGCAGCCACAGCTACAGCCGCAACCGCAGCTGCAGACTATTTATCCGACACTTCAGTCTCAATCAGTGCCATCGTCTCAGCAATATGGGTTAGTTTTGGCAAGGCCTTCTCTCTTACCAGGCTCTTATCTTCCGAGTCATTACGGTCCTCCGATGGTTCTGCCTCCCGGAATGGTTCCATACTCTGGTTGGAATCCTTACCAGGTAATCAAATTCAAAACCCTTTTAACTCTGTTTTTTAGGATTCTTGATTTCGTACCTTTTTTGGCTAAAAGAATCTCTGGATCTCTTTTTGTTTTTTGCCTAGGCTTCTTTAAGTGCAATGCCTTCGCCTGGAACACAACCGTCTATAGGATCAAGCTCTGTTTACGGAATCGCGCCCTTGTCTCCTTCAGCGAGTGCTTATACAGGAACATATCATCAAGCCGGGGCTTCCTCGAATATCTCAAAGGAACAACAATCTTTTCCTCAGCGACCTGATCAACCAGAGTGCCAATACTTCATGAGAACCGGCGACTGTAAATTCGGATCTTCTTGCAGATACCATCATCCGGTTGCACCTAACACCGGTGTTCTCCTCAGCTCCATTGGCCTCCCACTCCGTCCCGTAAGTCTCTTTTTTCTTTTTCTGTTGGACACAAGACCATGTCATGCGTTTTTGCTAGTTTCGCTATGTGACCACATTTCGTGACTCAGGGCGTAGCGCAGTGCACTCACTTTGCGCAGCACGGGATCTGCAAGTTTGGACCGGCGTGTAAGTTTGATCACTCGATGAGTTCTTCGCTTAGCTACAGCCCGTCTGCTTCTTCGCTAACCGATATGCCCGTGGCTCCGTACCCAATCGGATCATCCTCCCTCAGCGGCGCATCAGCTCCGATAAGCTCAAGCAGTGAAGCCACCACAGAGGCTGTGTCTGCTGCAGTTTCTTCTTCTATGGTCAGTGGCTTGAGCCGTCAAGAGCCAGCTGAGACCAGCGGTGACTCAGCTAGCGGCAGTGGCAGCATAGAAGCTAAGACTTCTTCAAGTTAAAAAAAAAAAAAAAAAAAAAAAAAAAAAAAAGGGGAAAAAATCNGAGGAAAATATCCTTAATTCTTCATGAGACTAAAGCAACATTAAAAAAAGAGAAAAAGAAGATTATTTTTGGGGTCTGAGATTTGATGGAAGCAGAGAGACCAAAGCTTCTGTCATTTACCATTTGTCCATATATAATGTATTCTCTCATATACGGCCATCTCTATCTCCCTCCTCCCTCTTGTTTTTTTCTTGAAAACGATTACTGTTAATAAATGGCCTTATTCACTCAACATTCGATTCCTGAAAATCCCCTGTTTCTTATTCGTCCTTTGAATCTGTAGTAGCAACAAAAGAAGTCTACCAACGAAGAAACAAGCAGAAACGAATCTAGGATTCACGTTCTCTTCCTTTTTCTGGAAATTTGGTATCCGTGACAGTTAAGATTTGATCATTAGTCTCATTAGTCATTACACAATCAGTGCCATGCAATTCTTTCCACACAAGAATCACCTCTTTGGTAAAAAAACAATGAGTAAAAAGGATGCAAATGATGTAAAAGTATTGTGTTGATTCATTCATCTCCCTCGGAAACTTATTACAACATTTGCTTGAGCCTTGGCCAAAGTTTTCCCTGCAATGGTTTCAAAGCTTTTGTTCCTTTTATCTAGTTGAATATTTAATTTCAAAACGTATCAAGACGAACAACAGGTCATTAGAGATTATTTAACTTCATTACATTCAAGTCAAACCAGGACAACATACACCAAACCAGATTGAAATTCATTTGCTATGGTTTAAAGCTCGCTTAAGTTAAATATATAACAACAAAAGCTTAGCAAACTGATATTCTGGAAAATGGATAAACAGAGCTCATTTAAATCATCTCATCGACAGATGCTTTCGCTTCTTAGAGGATGAAGGACTCTCACTTGGTTGCCTTCCCAAAGCTCGCTTTGATGGTGTTGCACTCTTCAATGATTTCAAAACCAGAAAAAAGCGTTAGTATCCAAAGGAATCAAATCAAAAGACTCCTCCAGTTATGCAATTTTTCTCTATTATTACCTTTGCGAGCTTCTTCTCTTTACGGGCTTGCCTCTCTCTCTCATCAAACTCTTGGTTCTCTTTCTCAATCAGTCGGATCAGAGTGTCGCATCTCCTAGCGAGTTCATGACTCGTGCGGGATTTCACAAACCAGTCAAACCTAAACAATGGCGATGTCCTGAATGCTGCCTTTAGCTCCTCCCAGTTCCCATACCCAAGTTTGTGGATCATGCACATCTGTTTTTAACCACAACAAAAGTTTTCAGACTTCGTAACGGGATTAATACTGAAACAAAACAGAGAAAAGAAATGACGAAAAAGACGGACCATGAAACGGTCGCACTCTTCATTGTACAGCTTCCCTTTGTTCTGACCGTATTGAATCTTCAGTTCCAGCCAAGGGTTTCTGTAGCGATCCAGTTTCTTCCCGATGGCTTTCATGATCTCATCTTTCCTAGAGATTCTTGCCTCTCCCCTCTCAATGTTCTTGACGATTCTATCATAGTCTGCAAAATTTAAAGGGTGAATGAGGGTTTCTTGAGGTAAGAATTACTCTACTTGGCATTAAAAAGGTGTTACTCGTACCGTTCAGCTCCTTGTATCGCTCTTTGAATACTTTGGCATATCTTTCAACTTCTTCCTCTGTTTTACCTTCCATCTCAGAGGCAATGCTTTTGATGTCGTTGCGGCCATACTTCTCACAAGCCCTAAGGAAACTATTGAAGTCTCTTCTGCTCCATGTTGAGAAACCCTGGAGAACAACAATTACAAACTGTTAAACAAAACCAGAGGAATCAAATGTCTAAGACCTCTTTAACATCAAAACGTTTTCACTTGCCTCCTCCAATAAACCCTCTTTTTCTTCTACTTCTTCAGCAGTTAAGGGATCTCCACCTTCTGGTTCTTCAACATCAATTGTGTCTTTCAACTGATTTTTCTGATGTGTTTGCTGAAACCAGAGAGGGAAGCAAGTTGCTTTTCTTAGCCGAAAATTCGCTCTTAAACACAACAAATCATTGACAAGTATTTTCATTTAGAGAGTCCTACCATGAGATAGCGTACTTCCTTTTCATACAACTCGGTCAATCTGTGAGTGTTAAAGAACTGGAAATCGTGCCTGCAGGATAGACAAGAAATTACGGTAAAAAATACCATCAAGACAGGGAAAAGGCAGTTCGCTACTACAGAGTAAAAGTTTGTTGAGGTACTCACAACTGAGGCATGCGCGGAATTCTAGGCTCTTTAGGTTTAGATGGGGCACCTTGCCGCAATGTTTGCTTAAAGTATTCAGATTCAGAGTAGCTGAAGATACAGTAGATAAAGCACAAGGGTTAGATAAAAAGAGAGGCAAAGTAGGACTGCACAATGTACAGGGAAAAAGAACATTTACTTGCGCTTTCTCTCCCGCTTTGGTGGATCATTCCAGTTGTCGCTCACAATCTTTTTAAAATCAAGCTTGTTCTCGTCCTATAAAAACATAATTATAAAAACCAGTAAATTTGATTCTCATGGTATGACATGAAAGCTTAAACTACGCAAAGAAATACACAAGACTTACCTTATTGTCATCATCAAAATCATAGAAGTCAGCACCTGCAACAAATCAGACAACTGATTATCCATATACTACACTATTAACACAATGGAAAAGGGGAAAAGAGGTCCACGACTTACTGTCATCCATTTTAAACTGTATAGCATCTTCTGTGAATTTCTTCATCTTGGCATCAAGTTCAGCTGTTGCCTCCTCTCCTTTCGCAATGATTCTATCAATATCCTCGTCTGTGATTGTGCTGTCTTTAGAACTGAATACCATCTCAGCACCATATCTTACCATTTGAAGTAGCTCATCCTTATTGACAGCTGCATATAGTAACGACAAAAATTAATTCTGTCAGAGATGAACCAACGCATTTTGCAATCTCGGTATAAAAAACTTACTTTTCTGCTCTGCCAATCTCCCTTGTTGAATTACCAGAGCATCAAGCGCCAACTTCTTGTAAGCTCTCTCAATCACTTTCTCCTCAATAGCAGACTGTAACAACAATACACAATTAATTCAAACTCTCATAGTCTGTTCTTACTTGACATATACACGGGAAAAGGGAAAAAAAATATCAACCTCAGTGCAGAATCGAAACACTTGAACTTCTTTCTTTTGACCAATCCTATGGGCACGATCCTGAGCTTGCAAGTCGACTTGTGGGTTCCTGCCAAAATCCACCAGACTCGTCAAAAGTGAAAGGAATAGTCACAGACTACAATGGACATGATAAGAGACTTACCAGTCACTGTCATAAAGAATCACAACATCTGCAGTAGCAAGATTGATACCAAGCCCTCCGGCTCTTGTAGATAACAAGAAAACAAATTTCTCACTTCCTGGCTTGTTGTAGGCTTCTATGGCGGCATCTCGCTCATCACCACCAGTATTTCCGTCAATACGGCAATATAGATGACCACGATACATTAAATAATCCTCAAGAATATCCAGAAGTCTTGTCATCTGACATAATATGAGCAAAGAAAAGAACAAAGCTCAGACTTCACATAGAGAAAGGAAACAGAGAAGATGAAAAGTAAGAAACTATTCTCTCCAGCTGTTTTCTGTATCGAAGTTTACCTGAGAAAATATCAGAACCCTAGAATCACGTTCCTTCAACTTAGGAAGCAATTTATCCAAGAGAACCATCTTACCTAAAAATAACAACATAAAAGATGCTTCAAAAAACATTTACACATAAATCTGAATGATGGAGATTGAATGCTAGTCTTACCAGCATTTGTTATAAGGTGATCTCCTGTGGTGTACGGGGGACCAGGCTCTGCACCCTGGAAGAGATAAGGGTGATTACAGCATTTACGCAGCTGCATTGCAATGTTTAGCAGACGTTTGCGTTCTCCACCAGCATTAACCGCTTCCAGATCCTTCTGCAGTAAGGCCTTGTAGTATTGCTTTTGCATCTGAGACATGCCAACTTTAAGTATTGTCTCCTTCTTTGGTGGCAAACCTTTCTCAACATCAGACTTTAATCTCCGAAGAAGAAATGGTCGAAGAACCTAAAAAGATACATGAAAGCTATTAGCCTAACAATTAAGACGGGATAAACTCAACAGAAGCAATAAGTACATACATACCTTGTGAAGTTGTTGAACAACTTCCTGCTGGTCATTCTCACCAGAAATTTGAAACCATTCATCAAAAGTCTCTGCTGAGCTAAAAATCTCAGGCAGAAGAAAATTGAGAAGAGCCCACAATTCATGGAGATTGTTCTGCATATGCAAAGAAAACATGAGGTACAAGGAATATAAAATCAAAAGTAAGAGAACAAACAGACTCGGTTGATTCAATATACAGTTTGAAGCAACTTAACAAGAAAACTTCAGTCAATAATAAGATAGAGCAAACACCTGAAGGGGGGTTCCCGTGATAAGAAGCCGATAATTGGTGCTAAAAATCCTCATGGTTTTAGAAAGGAGTGAATTTTCGTTCTTGATTCGATGCGCTTCATCAATGATAATATAACGCCAGCTAAAGCGACGTAGTGATGTCTTCTCTTTGATGGCCATCTCAAAACTTGTGACGCAGATATCGAATTTCCCAGCAACTAGCAGGTTATCACGAATATGTCTCTGCATTATTTAGCAGTCATCTCAGAATCCTGGGGTAAACATTCACATGAACTCTGAGATGGCATACAGCTCGTGACTTACCCTTTCCTCAGGATTACCAAGGAATTTCACAGCGCGCAAGACAGGACAAAACCGGCGAATTTCATTCATCCAATTACCAAGGGTTGACTTTGGAGCAACTACCATATGAGGACCATTGATTCCTCTGTATTCATGAAGGTACGCCAGTAAAGAAATCGTCTGAAGCGTCTTCCCCAGACCCTAGACCACAGGAAAACAAAAAAAAGGTTTAATGATTAGCATCATATAAAACGGAAGAACTTATCTTGCTTGGACCCTTGGGGTAGCCATTGTTTACCATTTCATCAGCAAGAATTCCATTTATGCCATTCTCATACAGCCGAATGAGCCAGTTTAAACCAGCTAATTGGTAATCTCTTAACTTTCCTTGAATACCTGTAAATTGACCAGAAAAAGATGAATCCTAAGCATTCCGAGAATATATACGCCAAACTACTAACTGTGAGGTCACAACTATAGGTATATGTTACAGAAATGGACAGCGATGTCAATCATATTGTACTTCTTCCTCTCAGACAGAGGACCAATATGCAATAATTCAAGACAAAAAGAGCAAGATACAGGTACTTACAAGAGGGTTGTGTGAGCAACCTCGTGTTTCCAGATCCAGTTAAGCCATCCTCTTCTTCCTTTAAATACTCTTCATCTTCCTCCTCTTCAGTAACTTTGGAGGCATGCCGACCCCTGAAGGTAAAATTTAAAACTCAATAAATCACGGCTATGCTCATCATACTTATTTTGAGACTAGAAACAATGAAGTAACCGATATTTAAATAATCACTTGCATAACACACCTTCCTTTCGCCTTCTTCTGAGAAGAAGATGGATCATTTTTAGCAAAGTGTGCAAATAACTCAGTTTGCTGCAGAAGATACTTCAGTCTCCCTTTGCCCTTGTTGTTCTAAATACATGAAAGATTCAAATTTGTTAACTCCAAAAAAGCTACAAGAATGTAAAGCAGCTCAAAACCTAAGATAACTTCTTCAGAAAACACACCATATCCGCATCTATGGAAGCATTTTGTGAGTCTAGCATCTCCTGAATCTTCTGCTTCTTCAATCTCTGCATCTCTTTGAGTCTGGCTTTCTCACGTTTGCTGATTTCAAGTTTTTCTTCATCTTCTTCGTCCTGCATATACCATACCATGCACCAAATCAGTCGACTTAAAGTAACGAGCGAAGGAAGACACGAACACCAAACCCATTACATCCAATTGAATATCCAAGTACAAAATGACGCAGTGTCACCGAGAAGCCTAAAATCAGAGCAACGAAACGTAATCGTCATGCTCACACCTCGTAATCATCTTCAATAGGGGCGGCCTCTTCGTCGGAGACTAGGGATTCGTCGGCGGCGGCTCCCTCATCATCATCGGAGTCAGAAGAACGAGCAACAGCGACGATCTCCTCGTCGTCTTCTTCTTCTTCATTGTTGTTCTGAACCCGCTCTTCATCCTCCTCCGACGAGAATGCGTCATCGGAATTTGAAATTCTCGCCATGGAAGCTACGAATCCGGCTTCGAGATCGAGGGTTAGCTTAGAGGAAAGTTGAAAGAAAAAAAAAAAGTGAATTTAGAAACAAATGCACAGTGCAGGCAGACTCAGAAACGACGCTTCGGGATTATTTATGACTATTGATTAAGGTAATGAAATCTACGGCTAAGATTTGTCGAATAAGATTTGTCCGCAGGAAAAACATTTATCGCATTTTGGCGGTCAAAAAATTAATGAACCTTCGCATTTTGGCGGTCGTAAAAATTAACAAACTATTGTATCGCATTTTTGTCAACAAGAAACAGTTTTTTAACAGGGTAAAAGGATGTCAAAAAAAAAAAAAAAAAACAAGGAAAAAGAAAAAGGGGTTTTAATTCTGATAAGAAATGGGCCTAATAGACCCATGATGAGGCCTACAGCAAAGCCCAGATAATTGCCATTTCTGAAGATACTCAAGCAAGGTTATTTGCACAACTACGGTAAACTTCGAATCTTAATGTATATTTTGTTTGATCATCGCCTGAAATTGTTTAGGCTATCTCTTGTTCTCTACTTTAATTTATCAGGATATAATAATAGTCTAATACATTGGTGTTTTACGACACGAAAGAATAAAAAAATTATAAAATATTCGTAATATTTTAATATTGTTAGGTGAGTTTTTTTGTTGTCCTTTGGCTTGTTTTCTCTGTGTCTTTGTCTGTGGTATCGAGTATCGACTATCAAGACAAAGTTTGGTGCTTTTGTTTGGACAAAACTTTTCTGTTTCGTCTATATGTTATCTGTTTCCTGAAGCAGTTGTTCTCGATGCTCAAACATATTCTAATGTATTTGATTGAGAATTGGTAAATTGTAATGCTACTGGACTCTTGTTTCTTGCAGTTCAATGTTTTAACATAAGATAAGATATCATTTACATAATCTATAGCCACAAAGTAGAAAGCAAAGTGGTACCTACGAGCACATATAAAATTATGATGTTTAACCGCTCACTGTTTTTCTTTAAATTTTTTTAATGTTTGATCATATTGATTATCAACTCCCAATTTTCCTCACCAACATTTTATGGGGTTGGCCTAACATATTCACATATATCTGCATTATCCATATAATGTTACATATTCATAATGGTAACATACTTGTTTCTTGGCGTGAGGGTAACCCCAATTCATCACCGGGACTATATATAAGTACACTTAATGAAGCAGCCAATTTCATAACTCCCCTCAGCCCAACCTAATTAGCCTCAGTTTAAACCTAGTTCATCACAAAAGAATAAAGTATTTATATATAATATAACTTTTGATGGCGTCTACTGAAATCCCCGACCCGGAAACCGGAAAATCTGAACCGCTTCCGGCGTCAGCTGCACCACCAACACAACCACCGTCTCCATCCGCCGGTTTCTTAGACTGCCGGAAAATAGACGTCATATATAGAGTTCTGCTTTTCTCGCTTACATTGACTGCTCTGATAGTAATGGTGACCAGCGACCAGACCGAGATGACTCAGCTCCCCGGAGCTCCGTCTCCTGCTCCTGTCTCCGCTGAGTTTAATTACTCTCCCGCTTTCATGTCCGTTTCTTTAAACTAAGCTCAATCTTTGATCAACATAATTAAGCAAGACTTCGTATTATATGCTTTCTAGTTTGAAAATGTAACGTTATTGTGTGCTATGTATATCTAGATACTTCGTGGTGGCTCTTGTGGTGGTTAGCTTCTACGCCTTAGTCTCAACACTTGTTTCCATCTCTCTACTCTTGCGACCTGAGTTCGCTCCACAGTTCTCCACTTACCTAACCTCTTTGGATATGGTAACGTGTTTTACAAGTTAAGGCTTTTTTTAGTATATTTCCGGGACATGTATATGATAATGTCACAGGCCCGTACCAATGGAATTTGGGACCCTGGGATAGAAAGAATTATGTACTCAATTTTAAAATAGACCCTAAAACTTGAGCTATTTTCAAAATTTTCTAGAAAAATAGGCCCTAAAACGTAAAGAAAAAAATCAAAAATACAAAATTGGCCCTGTGTTATATCCCATGTAGTCCCGTGTTACAATACGGTCATAATGAACAGGTGATGCTGGGGATTTTGGCGTCTGCAACGGGAACGGCGGGAGGAGTTGCGTACATAGCGTTGAAAGGAAACGAAGAAATTGGGTGGAACAAGATTTGTAATGTCTACGACAAGTTTTGTCGTTACATTGCAACTTCGCTTGCCTTATCTCTCTTTTCTTCTCTTCTGCTTCTAGTGTTATCCATTTGCTCTATTTCCAAGAGAACAACATGAACAAATACTATCTCGTAACGTGTGATTTGTTAATCACACGTGTGTGTATGTGTTTATTTTGTGTCTGAAATTTGTTTATCCGTTATGGTACATGCATGTATATCTCTATATCTCCGGTGTCGTTGGGACTTGTGATCATAAACATTCGTTTCTTTCTAGTGGTTGTATTTGTATCTGTCTCTCTTTTGTTGTTAAGTTCATCTTATAAAGATGACAAGATGTGGTCGATATGTTAGTTTGGTGCGCGCAGACTTATTTTGCAGTAAAATTCTTTAATTACATAAATTATTTCAGAAATTCAGACAAGAAACTAGAAATCCTGTATAAAAACAAATCAAAATTTAGTTCCGATTAACTGAATCTAATTTTATTTCTCTTCAGAAACTTGAGGATGAAACCGAAAAAGAAGGGAATTATGCAAACAGAAACGTATATGTCTTCAAGAATAGTCAAAACATAAAAACGGGTTTTAAGACACAAAAGAGCAAAACCATATATAGAGACGACTCATGCGTCTGTCTTCACTCTTGACAAGTCGATAGCAAGAGAATTCATATTCGTGGCTGCTTAATATTGTTCCTTCTTACTAAGTAAAACAGAAAAGTAAAAACAGGGATCAATCTCCGTAAAGAACCTTGCGTGGAACAAGCTGCCCGCTGCAGTAACTGGATGAGACGATAGAGAGTTCATGTCTGCCTTTCTACTCTTCACAAGGCTTTAACAAAACCGGAGGTTCGATTGCTCCAGAGTCTACGCAAAGCATCGTATTGTAACCTTCATCCCCCATATCAGCTATGCTCTTTGCCTTTTTTGTCCCAAGGGTTCCACACAACTGCTCATTTCCCAACTCAATCCCGTTACTAAACCAAACTCTTTTAAGGTTTAACAAGAAGAACAAGAAAAGAAGAAAAATATCATGCTATCTATGTATCTTTTACCACTTGCATTGGGCATGCCTTCCTTTCGCAACTCGATGGTTCTCTTTCGCTCATGATCTATTATGGCTGCAATCTTTGTTGGTGTGTTCAAGTACACTCTATCCACCTGCAAAAAGGCACTGGCTCTATATCATATCTATCTTGGACATGGAGGACATTTTCTTTTAAGGGAAAAATAAAACAGGATGACCTAAGTGCAAACATAAAGGAGAATCCCTTTGAGTCAACTTTCCTCACACGAGGGATCACAGTAAGGTTCCCAGGGCTGATAGTTATGCGAACACGGAGTTCAAAGCTGCGCAAAAGGAATTATCAAGTTAGCCAAAGAGATAATAATAATAATAAAAGCCAACTCATAGAACATGAGCAACGAGAAAACATATGACTGCAAGATTCAATATTTTGAGCTTTATCAGGCTGTAAGTTATAGAATCTCTTTCCCACACACCTGTGAGGCCAGATCTTCAGATCATCTTCTGTGGACTTCAATATCAGATCAACTGACGATTGTTTTTTAGCAGGATCCAGAGGAGAAGGATCGTCATCACACGACCAGAATCTGTTCCGAGCAAATCCATGTCGCTCAAGTCCACCAAAGTTTCCGAACCTAATCTTGAGAGGATTGGAGTTTGAAGCAACGTTACCATCCTTCACCGCAACATTCTTGACAACGAATCCAACATTGTCACCGAGAAGTGCCTCAAGAAGAGACCTGAGGTGCATCTCAACAGGCTTGACCTCGGTGTTGTCTTCCTCAAATCCAACGCAGGGGAATTTTTCATGGTTGTAGCCAACCTTCTTCGAGTAGGAAGACTTTTCCTTGGTAATCTCATCATGCCTAGCCTCGGAGTTCTGTAAGAAGTTAAAAATGAGTAAAACATAGGAGTTAGGAACAAATGAGTAATGACAAGCTAGTATTATTATACTATTTGATACATGCAAACTTAACTCTTTCTGCAATGTTTTAGCATCAACCAAAGACAGTTTCTGCAATGTTTTAGCATCAACCTTGAAAACTCTTTCTGCATCAACCTTGAATGTTTTAACTCTTTCTCCAATGTTTTAGCATCAACCAAAGACTCTTTCATTCATTCATCTTGGTTTTTGAGTTTTTGTTCTTGAAATTATTGTGATTAGAGGGAAGAGGAAGAGAGTTCACCAATATTTAGTTTTATGGATATGAACAGCTAGATGTCTCATGCATAGTGATGGTGCCACAGTGGGCATGCCACCAACAAGTGCATGTATCAGGAATCCCTCACAACCACCTGTGTAATTATACCAATACAATTTTGACTTGGTATAACGCCTTATGTAATTTTCCGGATAGAGAGAAATCATGTCTAAATAAAACATGGATTTCTCAAATACATCAAAACAAACACATCCACGCTTGTGCTACCATGATCAAAATCACATTTCTGAAGCAAACAAAGATAATTAGCTTTTAAAATAATTTTATTTTTCAGAACCATACCTTAAATGTTGAAACAAATTTCAGACTTACAAAGTTATCTGACTAGTTCACTTGTTATGGGTTATATGGATTAGGTTAATTTGTAAAAAAAAAAAAAAAAAATTTTTATTAATGGTATTTTAGATATTTTAAATTATGAGAGTGAGTGAGAGAGCTTCATTCTCAAATAATAGTACAGATAAGAAAAAGAAAAGATAAAACAGACAGATAAGTTACAAGAATCCGATCCTGTGATTTTTCTCACAATCTACAGACAAAAACACAACAAGTACGTACATAGGAGGTGTTTTAACTTTTAAGGTTTGTTTTCTTAATCATTCACAGGCGATTCTGGTCTCAAAACTGCTCAGGCAAATCGCAAACGCTTGAAACGCCGAAATCGGATATCCATAATCCATGGTGAACATGTCCTTGCCAACTTTCCCAAACTGTAGTATGATCCTCTCTGTTGGCTGCTCTGTTCCAGTTTCACAATCGCTTACCGACACAAGCTGAAAGTTCTTAACCGAGGCCACCGTGACTCGTCCATGGAAATTCAAGCACCAGCAACGCAGCTGCTCGTGCCACCGTGGAGTCTTATTGCTCAGAACCAACGGTGGGTCTCTCAAGTTGTTGCTCGAGTCGCTGCAAGATGCGCTGTTGCTGCGTACAGGCTTCGAATAAGACCTAAAGAACGGTGACGACCGAGTAGAAAACGAACTTATCATGGATGTTGAGGCTCCACCTCCTCGTGGCTCCACGACGCTCATTGGTACAGTATCCATCACGCAACGCATTCTTCTCGGCCCCCTATACGCCACCAACATATTGTCAGAACCAGAATGATCAGATTTGCAGTTTCAAGAAGTAGAAGTTTTTTTACCGGGAGCCTAAGACGTTTAACTCGTATGAGATGTGCGCGACGGGGTAACTTCCCTGAGGAACTCTAGGTGAAACTTTCATGAGATTCGAAGAGCGGCTCTTGAGCATCTTCGCTGCTCTGGTCTGTGGCATCAGATTACCATCGAAGACCGTGAACTTCGTTCCTAGGAAGTTTGATCTTGCGAGATAACAACAAAAGAGTTTTAGATTATTAACACACCAAAAGAAGAAAGTTGGAAAAATGCATACACTTTATAATACCTTACTCTGCCGATATATGCGTTGCCTCTTCTTGACATGTCGTCTGATCGCAAAGAGATGATGTAATCAGTGCAAGTTGCGCGCTTCAGCTTAGAAGCAGCAAGAAGAAATTTTCCGTTATCCGTCAAAGCTGCCAGAAAAATTTAAAAGGAAGCAATTTCAGAAGTCGAAAAACAAGTAAAGTTTTCAACTTTTTCAAGAACAGAGATGGCTTACAGTTGGTTAATCCAAGATAGAGATGATACGATTGCGTGTTTCGGTTACGTTTTATGAAACATTGAACCAGAGAATCCCTTGGACCAGCCTGCAATCAACATTTCAAAACCACCAATCCTTCAGCTATCTACTGGCTCGAAAGGATATCGCAGTGTTCAAGATCGTCCCTCAATAGCAGCAAGCAAGAAACAGAGTGTTTATGTATCTATCACTAAAACGTCAAATGAGACCATGTGATCGATTCATACGGAACCACTCAAAGTTTGGAAGCAAACGCAAACACAGACGCAAACCGCAGCTGAATTTCTTGAATTGAAAAAGAGTAACTTTTTCTCTATACATACAAATAAAGAAACTAACTTTATGTACTCAAAGTAGACAGAGACGTATTATACAGAGAAAGGAACCTGCTTAAGAGAGATTGGGAAAGTCATTTTAGAGGAGATTTCAGGGACAGATACGATTTCCTTCATGAGCAACCGCCAGCAACGGCAGACGCCAGCGCAAGCCACCACGCTTCGCCGCGACGGCCAATCGCCGCCGTCAGCCGTCTCAACCCTAATCAGGATCTCTCTCAGCAGCTCCTCCGGGAGCTCCGACCATCTGAAAGGGTCCGAGCCAGGAGCGGTTGAGGCTGCGTCGTGGACCACGCGGTGCGGCCTGGACCGCATTTCTTGTATCAGACTTCGGATCGTCATGCGAATCCGGTGAGATCTAAGCGGTTCGAGAGATGGTTGATCATGAGAACATGATCTGGGTATTGAGGGATTTTAAGGAGGAAGTTGAGGTGAAGAAGTTAGGAGAGGTGGTGGTGGTGGTAGTGTTGTTGTTGAGAGACGCGAAGAAGATTCGGACAATAATGGAGGCGCTTTTTGATTTTTGTTTTTTCTTCTTCTTCTTCTCTACGCTTTACCGCTTCTTAGATAAATTTTTGTATTTTCTTATTGATTTCAGTGGCGTCTTTTGCGAAAATGATAATGTGAATTATACCATAGGATAAGGATGAATTAAACTGACGGATTTGGTGACAATATAGCTCACGTATATAAAAACTAAGATAAAACATAGCTCACGTAAGATAAAACATACTTTTTACTTTAGTGGGTTTGAAATTTTATTTTGTAGGACTGTTTGTCTGTTTGTACCTCACTCCTAGTTAGATTACTCTCCCGAATAATATTTTTAGGCAGGCCAAAAAAAACCTAAATCATCCAAAAAGTTCAAATCCAAAACTATCATTAGCCATGAACATTTTTAGTTAATTTTTTTTTTTTAAAAAGAAAGAGTAGTTTAGGCTTTCTTTCTGAAACTGAATTCAGCGGTGATCAAAGTAAGTTTATTGGTTTTGTGCCAAAAAAAAAAGGAAAAAAAAAGTAAGTTTATTGGTGTTTTATTCAAGTTTAGAAAGAGTGGAGGCCCAAAAAACAATTTGGTGTTTGTTTGACAGTTTGACCAAAAAGATGCTTCGAATGAAACTCCGTTAATAAAATTTTTTAAGAAATAAAATTGACTCCTTTGGTGCAAATTATTTATATGAGTAACATTTAAATAAATCCGGAGCTTATATCAAATTATTTCTGTTGTGGTATGAACTTATGATCTGAATTCAAACCCAATAAATATGTGTGCGGTATTAACATTCAAATAAAATCCAATACACAATCCATTTCCAAAGACTAAAATTTCAAATCTATAGCAGTCATTATACTGATTTTCTCCATATGTGTGCCAAACCAGCATGATACTTTTGGCCGACCATTACCATAATGTGGGAGTCATTAATATGTCTACCTTATGCTTCACCATAATCATCATTCGTTGCTTCTTCTTCACCGTCCCTTTTCTTTCTTCTGCACTCAAACGAAAATAAAAATAGATGAAAAATACTAATAATCCAAGTAGCTACGTACTAAACTAAAGAATGATATCTACCATATAGTATAATTATATTTATAATGTTGAATTTTATAGGTCTTCGATTCAAAACCAAATTGGTAATAAGTATTTTATGTCATATTAGAATTCTAATGTAGAATTCCCAGCATAAAATATCATATAGTTATAATTGTTAGCACATTTTCAGTATAATATATGCATGTGCGGTATCTTACAAGATAGATGTAGATCGGAGTCACAAAAGCATAGACCACGAGGCATTCAAAATGCTAAATTAACAGGTTTGGCCCACTACTAGTATTTTGCAATGTTTCATTGTATCGACTATTTTACGAGAATTTGTATCCTAATTATTTTTACTAGTGTAGTTGGCATAATGGTATGCATAATGTTTGTCTGTTTGAGTTGAAGTAAGAAAAGAAAAAAGTAGTAAAAGTACCTTTTCATAATTTCAATTTAACGAGTGATATTTGTATTGCAAACGTTATCTCCATAACTTCATTACCTGTTCATAAGCTATATCTACATCGTAGGTACATAATAAAATTGCAGGAATGAATAAACAAATACAGCTAGCTACACATCTGAAGACAAATGCATCGTGGGACATTATAAGCTTGTGTTTGCCAGTTATTATGTCACATTCTTTTTATAACATAACTATATAGTAAGACTAGTATTATGGTCTTCTCCATCACCATTTTAAAATACATATATGATTTGCTAAAGAAATCCTTATGAGTTGTGATACTTAATAACGTAATGTACATTTAGTCTTCTACGAAAATGTTGAGTATATTAAAAAAACATAGTGTTAACGCTTAATCTCCTTTAAAAAACCATTGTCATGTAAATATATATTTTGACTTTTAGCCTTGACTTTGGAATATATTTTTGTTATTGTCATGAATGCAAAACGACCTATTTTTGTAAGCGTTTCAAGACAAATTTTGATCTATTGTGTCATATTTGTCTATCCAACTAAGTATAAGATATCAAGACTTTGTAATTCTGAATACGAATTACATACAATGAACATGAAAGAAAATTCAAAAGGCTACGAAGATAAAAGAGATCTGCATGATAAAAAAAAGAAAAGAAATTGAGACATGTAGTGATGAACCCTTTAATCCTTTATCATTGGCCCCAAACTGGGAACAACAGAATTGGCTCTTGCTCTCTCTGTAGGTGCAAATAGCAATAAGAATAAGAAGAGTGAATTAAAATACAAAACAAACACCTGGGCAACTAGTACTATCAAATTATATTCAAATAACAAAAGCTATTTCCTTGTAATGATTACTAGTACTAAATTCGCGAGGACCCAAAATTTAGTGCAAAGATAAATTTGTACATAAATGAAAAGGATAAATTAGTACATATATATATATATATATATATATATATATATACAAGAAAATTCTAGTTGTTCAAAAAAAAAAAAAAAATACAAGAAAATTCTTCAATATTGTATTTTGTTATCGCTAGAGATTCATACAAACCGTATACATTATTTTACCGACTTATATTTTATTAATCAAATGACAAAACGCACAAGAAAAGAAACAACCCCATCAAACATATAGGTAAGCTTTACAAATTCGAAAAACATGAACAATCTAAGGTGCTAATGTGCCAAAAGAAAGAAAGAATACAAACACTACATTTCACCTTTGTTCCTAAAAAGAGAATAATCGATTATTTCACTTGGTCGTAACAAAAAAAAAAAAAAAAAAAAAAAAAAAGGGGNTCTGTTGTTTTTGATATATCTTTACACGACAACATCATACCCTATGAGGTAACTACACCTACAGACAATCACAACCGTCCATCATGGAATAGTATCTTCAGATGGAGATATGAACGGTGCAGATCAGCTGATGTGAGATTTGAAAGGCGTTGACATTCTCTCTCCACTTGGCTTCCAGACAATCTATAAATATATATATACACGCCA
Source organism: Noccaea bulbosa (assembly GCA_900406535.1). Classification (NCBI taxonomy): domain Eukaryota; kingdom Viridiplantae; phylum Streptophyta; class Magnoliopsida; order Brassicales; family Brassicaceae; genus Noccaea; species Noccaea bulbosa. Next base: position 22,031 of record OVBJ01001327.1, read on the forward strand.
TGTTTGGCGGTCTCTAGTCTTCGTCTTCGTCTCTTTGCTGTCCTTCAACGAACTGTAACATCTCTCTCTCGACGATCTAAGAAGACCAATTGATCGTTGGACATAACTTTGCCAGGTATTTGTTTGATGCTTGATCGAGTTTTCTTTTCTTTCTTTGTGGATACTTTGAGATCCTTCTAGGCTTTTTTTTTTTTTTTTTTCTAGGCTTTTACTGCTCATGGAAGTGTGATTTCGAACGACAGACAAAAAGTAGACGTTTCGTGATTCAATTTCATATCTTTCGTTGGTTTGTTTTTTTTTCCTTATAAGGTTTTGAGTTTTTTTTGGGATTCTTACTTTTCTTGGTTTTGTGTAATTTTCTTGATTTAAAAATTTTCCCGGTGAAAGAGGAAAATTAGTCTTTTCAGATACTTCTTCAATCAAAGATTCGAAATTCCACAAATCACGTTTGTTTTTTATGTTTATATAGGAAAATTCGGAAATGACATTGGGATTAAGCACAATGCTGGCGAAATCAGAGACTTTTTTAGGGTCAGATCATGCATCAGTCGTGTCTATGAACTTATTCGTTGCTCTGCTTTGTGCTTGCATCGTGCTCGGTCACTTGCTCGAAGAGACTCGGTGGATGAACGAATCAATCACTGCTCTCATCATCGTCAGTTTCAAACTTTCCAAAAAAAAAAAAAAAACACAAACTTTTGTTTAGAAATACAATTTTAATATTTGATTACTCGAATCTTTTTTAATTTACAGGGTTCATGTACTGGCATTGTGATCTTGCTTATAAGTGGAGGAAAGAGCTCGAGGATTCTTGTATTTAGTGAAGATCTGTTCTTCATTTATCTTCTTCCACCCATTATATTCAACGCAGGGTTAGTTCTTTTTTTTTTTCATTTTCATGAAAACCGTTATACTTAATTTTCAAAAGCGGTTATTGAAGTCAGCTTTGAGCAACACATTTTTTGCCAGGTTTCAGGTTAAGAAGAAGCAATTTTTCCGCAACTTCATGACCATTATGTTATTTGGAGCTATTGGTACTCTTATTTCATTTGTTATCATATCATTAGGTAAAAATCTCAATCAACTTCCCTAGCGACGAATTCAGTTTCATACATTTTTATGATATTTTCAGATGGTTTTTCTTTTTTCATTTTTGCTAGGTGCTAAACATTTTTTCGAGAAAATGAATATCGGAGATCTCACCATATCCGATTATCTAGGTACCTTGAAAAGAAAAAAAGAAAAAAACTTTGCTCTGCTGTGTTCAAGTGTCATATCGTTTAATCTGTTTTGATTTGCAGCCATTGGAGCAATATTCTCTGCTACAGATTCTGTTTGCACCTTGCAAGTAAGTATATTTCTTATGTGACATCAAAAACACTATTCTAATACAACTTACTTGTCCATGATGATTAACCTTCCGGTTTCCTCCTCATTGTTAATTAATCTAGGTGCTTAATCAAGATGAAACACCTCTCTTGTACAGTCTGGTCTTTGGAGAAGGTGTAGTGAACGATGCCACGTCGGTCGTGCTCTTCAATGCTATACAAAGATTCGACCTCACACACATTAATTCAGCCATAGCTTTAGAGTTTGCCGGAAACTTCTTTTATCTCTTCATCTTAAGCACAGCACTTGGTGTTGCAGTAAGCTTCTCTCTACTCCTCAGTCCTCAGATTCCAATACTGGATTTTGAAATAAACCTAAACAAGTTTTTCACACATTTTCTTTCAGGCTGGGTTGCTCAGTGCTTTAATTATGAAGAAACTCTATATCGGAAGGTATATGTATTTTATGCAAATAATTTATTGATTGATAAAAAGCGATATCTATTCTTTTTGTTTTCTTACATATTTATACTCTTTGTTTAGTTGTTTCTTAAATCTATCTTTTTGTGTGTGTGTGTGTGTGTAAAATCAGGCACTCTACTGATCGTGAAGTTGCACTTATGATGCTATTGGCGTACCTATCATATATGTTGGCAGAGGTTAAAACACAATTTCGAAACATTTTGTTACCATTTTTAATTACCAAGACAAAAAAATGTAAACATGAAACATTTATCCTTATTTTGCAGCTATTCGACTTAAGCTCTATATTGACTGTGTTCTTCTGTGGGATTGTTATGTCTCATTACACATGGCACAATGTTACAGGTAAATCGAAGGTCACTACAAAGTAAGTCTCTTTATTCTCTTAACAAATTTTATAACCCCTATTAATTTGGTGATTTTGATTGACTAACTAATTTTTTTTTTTTTCTTGGGCTTAGACACACTTTTGCTGCGTTGTCATTTCTAGCTGAGATCTTTATCTTTCTTTACGTTGGAATGGACGCTCTCGATATCGAGAAATGGGACGCTGTACGCGACAGGTGAGACTTATTACTTCTATATACAGTTTGAGAAAGCATACGATGATTTATTGTTTGTTCATTTCCATGATCTTGTTTTTAACAATATTTTGGACAGTCCTGGTCAGTCGATTGGAGTGAGTTCGATACTTCTTGGTCTTGTTCTTCTGGGTCGCGCTGCGTTCGTGTTCCCTCTTTCGTTCTTGTCGAATTTGACAAAGTCTTCGGATGAGAAAATTGATTGGAAGAAACAAGTAACCATTTGGTGGGCTGGTCTCATGCGTGGTGCAGTCTCAATGGCTCTTGCTTATAATCAGGTATGTATGACCCGTACCTACAAGAAACAAAGAAAAAAAAGATTATAACGATCCAAATCGATAAGATTTTGACAAATTTTCACTAACCTTTTTCTCTGTTACATCATAGTTCACGACTTCAGGACACACCAAGATTCTTGGAAACGCTATCATGATCACCAGCACCATCACCGTTGTTCTTTTCAGTACTGTGGTACGTTTAAACGCTTTTGCGCAAACCGGTTTTGCGTCCAACCCGGTTTAATCGAGCCAAACGTACCGGAAAACCGATTCTAATACAGAATTGAAGAGAATATGTAACCTGAAAGTCTGAAACAGTAGCAAACGAAACCGAATGGTTCTTCTTCATCATAAATTGAAATTACCTAAAACCGGATCGGATTTTATTTTTAAACGAAGTATTTATCATTTTTTTTTCCGTTCCCTAAAACATTTTCTGTTGTTGTATGCAGGTGTTTGGATTGTTAACCAAACCGTTAGTCAAACACTTGCAGCCTTCATCAAAAAGGACGCCCACACCGATATCTTCTTTCACCGAGCCGCTGCTCAATGGCGATGTTAGCAGCATCCAAAGCTTTGAGACGCTGGTCCGTACACAAGGCCAATCAGATTACAACATTGACGATCCGATCAGTCTTGCAATGTTCTGGAACACTCCGTCCCGAGCCATTCATCATTACTGGAGGAAATTCGATAACGCGGTTATGCGTCGCACTTTTGGCGGCCGAGGCGTTTCGCAGGCAGTTCCGGGTTCGCCAGTTGAGACTAGTGCTGGGCAGTGGAGTGAAGAAGTAGAAAACAAGGAACTATTCACCGAACCGTGACTGGCGACAGGAGTGGAAAATCTTTGACTTGTTGATCGCGTTTTGGGACGCAAACGCATCATCGACCGGCTGTCATTTTTTTTGCTTCCGGTTTTGGTATATCGGTTTTTTCCTGTATGGGAGCATTTTTGATGTGTGTTTTTTTCTGTCCGGTTTGATTTTTGGTTTTTGTGGTGTGATTTTTTAGAGCCGCTTCGATTTTTCATGGTTTTAAGTTTTGAGTTTTGAGTTTGGTTTAGCTGTTTTGTTGTAAAATCGTAATTTCCCATGTAAATAGGGACTGGTATAGGTGTGAGTTGTGAGAATGGCTTGCGAGATTAACTTGTGAGATTCTATAACAAATGTCTGATGTTACAAAAATCTTTTTCTTTAGAAAATAATATTGTAGGTTCTTTTGGATGGCCTTTAATAGATTTTGCAAACTCGTAAATTTCAGTCTCTTTCACGGAATATGAATCAATTGATATATTGATAAGTTCGGCTTTTGGTCTTATTTTATGTTTCTAGTTAGTTTCATTGTGTTCCCACCAAGGACAAAGTGAGTGGGTATCAACCTTATAGGACATATACAATCTGTCACGCATAAAACCCTAAACACATGATGTGGAAATAAATAAATGTCCTTTATAGTTTATATGTACTGTTTCAGTTTCAGCTATAGATATATAATAATAATTGAGACTTTTTCTGATCCATTATTGTTATGACATATATTAAGAGAAAATAAAATAAAGCGTGGGACAAGAGAAGAAGGCACACAGGAAAGCATAACTCACATGCGCCTCTAACCTTATGGCATTATTCGAATTGTGCTATATACTTAATCAAAAACGTTAATTCACAAAATAGAACATTGTTTCCTTTCAAACCATAATCACGTCTTAAGATTATGATCAAATCCCATAAAATAACCATTAACACTACTGTATTTAATGCATTCGTATAAACAGTAAACCGTAAAGTTTGTCAATACGAAAAAGAACAGTAAACTGTATGTAAAGCATAGTTCACTTTAATTTGAAACGTGGTTTCAACTTTTTCAAAAGGCCCTTTAGCAAAGATAAACAAAAATAATTCAAGTGCAGAAACGAACACATGAAGTCCTCATAAACATAGAAACTCCTAATTAATTTACTAACATAAAAATATGTAATACCCCTTCGTTTATGGACTTAACTTTGATATTTTCCAGTTTCCACTATACTACTCAAGTTTATACGAATGCTCAAACGGATCAAAAATATACGTTTATTCGAGATATGGATTTTTGTTTGTTTGTTTAGGGACAAATAGTAAACTCGATCATGATAACAAATACGTACGTGGGTATATAAATGAACTAAAAAGCTGAAACGACAAGAAGCCGGAGCGAGAAGCATGAGACGGCGGAGAGGAAAACTCCGGGAGCTCGAGAAGACGGAGTAGAAAGAGAAGAAACCGGCGGTGAAGCGGAGGGAGCAAAGGCGGGATCAGGATCGGCCAAAACTTCGTCGTTTTCAGGATCAGGAAGGGCTGAGTTAGACGAAGGGATGGTTTGAGTGGAGGAGACGGCGGGTGATGGGAGGAGAGGAGCGATTTCCGGTGAGATCTGTTGTTCAAAGGGAGAGATGGTTGGAGAAGATGGAATTGTATTTGTCGTCGGCAAAGAGAGAGAAAGTGAGGAGAAAGATACGAAGGTGATGAGTGTTATGAATAAAGATGGAGCCATTTTTTGTTACTGTAATGATGAACAAATCAAAGCTATAGCTTTTGTGTGTGTGGTTGTCTCTCTCTTTCTCTCTACTGATCAGAGTGCAATTTGTGTTGTAATGATACTGTCTCTCTATAAAGAAACTTTTAGCATTAATAGTATACAATTAAAATTTATGAAATTTGTCTCACTTTTTTGAAAAGTATTGTTTTTTAAATTAAAAGGATGTGTTCGGTGGAAAAGAGAAACATATTTTTGTTGAAAATCTTGAACAGGGCGAATATATAACATGATTTTTTGTACATCAACGCCAACAGACTGTTTTTCCTTGGGTCCACTAACTATTGTTGTTATAGAGTGTAGTTAAAGCTTTCGTTTCTGATTTTGATTGTTGTTTAGTTTAATAGTCAAGAATTATTTATTTTTCAAAAAATTACGAATCCAAATTTAGAAAATGTGATGCTACTTGTTTCGTTTGAAAGAAAAAAAAAAACAAGAGTAATAATGAATCGAGCGAGCATAACAGAAAGCCCGTTAAACATGCACAATATAGTTCCACGAAACACAGCCCAATATTATGGTCCAATAACGTTTACTAGATTTATAGTTTATACACACAGTCTTGTCATCAAAGCCGACTTAGCTCAGTGGTAGAGCGCGTGACTTTTAATCCCGTGGCCGTGGGTTCGATCCCCACAGTCGGCGTTCTAATTTTTTTTTTTTTTTTCCGTTTGTTAAACGGAAAGAAACATTTAGACTAAAAATAAAATGGGAGAATTTGTTGAATGATCATATTGAGACATTTTATTAAGCTTATAGCTATAAGGAAAAAGAAATTAATGGAGTAACCAAAGACACATTATCTGGACAAAAAAACCCTTGAGAAAAATACTACACTATATACATGTATACTATACTATATACAACCTGCATACGAAGAAAAAAGTTAGAGCATATTTTTGATGGCGATAGTCATCCATGTTAATTGTTATGTAGACGATCTTGAAATTCTGCCTCAGAGCACAGTGATTATATAGATGATGAATTAATTGTTTGTATAGTAAACAAACAAAGCGTACATCATCCATGTTATGTAGACGATGAAGATGAACCGTTAGAATCAAGGGGTTGTTCGGCCATATTACATATTATGCAACATATATTCTAGCCAAAGCATTCAAAAGTTTATTTTGTTAATTTTGAGTTTTTTTATTGTCATTAAAGCTAATTTCTCAAATAAAATTTGCGCCTAATCCCACCACACTCGAAAGCCACCTAACATTTTTAGCGTATAAAAACGTGAAAATACCAAAAATTAGAATCTAAAATTGCAAAAGTGTGTGAAAAAAGCCGCAAGGGTCGTTGTTTGAGGCCTCAATGGCAGTTTCTTCAACAAATGTTCGTCTCACCTACCCTCCTCATGTAGCATCCAACCCACGACTATCACCAACCTCCGTCGCCAACTTCCGTCTTCCGGCCGCCGATTTCCCTCTCCGCTTCAAGTCGAATTTCCTCTCCGCCGAATTCTCTTCCCTTCAAAACTGGACTGTCCCGGTCCCGGTTGTATTCTCCGATCGTCGGTGCCGTCGAAGTATGGAGCCAAGCAATGTCTATGTTAGTCAATCTCCTCAATCGATGTTCACTATTTTGGTTCAGTTCTGAGTAGTAGCTAATGGATTGTGGTATTTTATCTTGTTTTGTGACCCCAGGTAGCTTCAAATTCCACGGAAATGAAGATCGGAAGTCAAGAAATTGTGAAGAATCCGAGCCTGATCTGTGCTCCAGTGATGGCGGATTCAATTGAAAAGATGGTGACTGAAACGTGCAAAGCCCAGGAATTGGGTGCAGACTTGGTGGAAATACGATTAGATATGCTCAAGGATTTCAACCCCCTTGAGGATCTGAAAACCATTATAAAGAAATCTCCTCTGCCCACTCTATTCACCTACAGGTTTGTGTGTGTGTGTGTTCAAGCTTTGAGACTTTAATTTTTTTTTTTTTTTTTTGATTTGGAACTTTCTAGCTAGATCTTGTGCTGCAGAATGAGTAATGTTACTGTTTGTATTTTGACTGTTCTCTCTAGACCAAAATGGGAAGGTGGTCAATATGAAGGTGATGAAAATAAGCGGCTTGATGTGCTCCGTTTGGCCATGGAGCTGGGAGCTGACTATATTGATGTTGAACTTCAGGTTACCATCGTAAACTTCAGGTCAACTTCAGGTGGTTTTGTTGCTAATTAGTTTCTCCTTCTTCATATTTGGGTGTTTAAGGTTGCAACTGAGTTCATCAAATCGATTGACGGAAAGAAGCCTGAAAATTTTAGAGTGATTGTTTCATCGCACAACTATCAGAGTACCCCTTCCGTTGAGGATCTCAGCGACCTTGCTCTAAGAATACAACAGGCTGGAGCCGACATTGTGAAAATTGCTACCACTGCTGTGGACATCACAGATGTTGCTCGCATGTTCCATATAACCTCAAATGCTCAAGTAAGTGCCTTTACGTACTAGCTTTAAGTAAAATCAAGAGTTTGCTGATCTCTGAATTTTTGAATTTTCAGGTTCCGACAATTGGACTTGTAATGGGCGAAAGAGGTCTAATGTCTCGGATTCTTTGTTCGAAATTTGGTGGCTATTTGACATTTGGCACCTTAGAATCTGGAAAAGTTTCTGCGCCTGGTCAACCGACGATCAAGGATCTGTTGGATCTTTACAACTTTAGAAGAATTGGTTCTGACACAAAGGTGTATGGAATTATTGGCAAGCCTGTCAGTCACAGCAAAT